>CABHPP010113726.1:29663-47494 GCA_902168425.1 Peromyscus attwateri
CTTCTTCTTCTTCTTCTTCTTCTTCTTCTTCTTCTTCTTCTTCTTCTCCTTCTTCTTCTCCTTCTTCTTCTTCCATCATGTAGAACTGACAATAATCAGTAAAGTTTCTTCTAACTGGAAAAGCAAATTTCAAGCTGTGTGTGTATTTCAGAAGTAAATGCAAACTACAGTGTGAGGATTGAACATGACAGATTGGTCAGTGGTTCTCAAACTAGAATGTCTCCAGTTCTCATTTTTAGATACTATAATGTTCAATGGTGCTTAATTCTAACTTATATGAGCTGTTTATGTTAAGGAGTTGTACAAAATTACCAAACAACAGAAATCACTTCCTGTCTACACATGCTATGTGATAGTACCACAGAAAGTGGCTTTGAACACCTCATGAGGATTTTCTAGGACATATACATGACTAGAAGTGTGTCGAATCTCTAGGAACATGGACACAGTGGTGCTTGAACACATGCATTTCAGAAGTAAAAGTCCCCATGGAAATTTACTTCATAAAATCAACACCCTAGAATGACCTACACTTTTCCAGACCCTCCTTCCAAATCCTCAGCAGCTGAGCTCATTTTGAATAAAATTGCATGAAAAGGATTAGGAAAGAAATGTAACAGAAATGTGTGGAATAGTGGTCCCCGGTTTTGAAGATAATTTTAAATAAAACAACTGGAGATAGACTCCCTTAGGGAAAGTCAGGCTTTTTAAAAAGAATCCTCTTACAGCATGGGTTTAGTCAGTTCAGATAATTTAGAAAACTGGGCTTGTGTGCTTAGATGCAGTGCCAGTAACGCAATGCTTCTATTTATTAATAATTTCCCTGGCTTTAAGTGGAAGATTTAACTATGAAATTAAAAAAATCTGGATTTAAATAAGAAGTGTGCACAGGAAAGATGATGGAGATGAAATACTTTAGGCCACAGACTGTGGAATAGTGTTGAAAATATAATGATGTTGTCCATAATAATAAGTAGGAAATATTTTAGACAGCATAGGGTCGTAAAATGATTTTAAAATACTCTGAAAGCCTAGACTAGAAATGGGGACAGAGTTACACTATAGTGAACCTGACTAACTTACAATCCCTGTATGTATTGTTAGATCGTCTCAGAATTTGTTGAACTACCACACTTCAATATGACAGAAGCACTTACCTACTTGCCATGGCTGAGTGGAATAAGTTACAACTATCATATGCTCTTAGAAGAAAAAAATACTGTGTATTAATTTTTCAGATTCATCTCAAAGTTTCTGAGGAGCTCAAAGAACTGTGTTTTTCCTTAGTGAAAGAAATGAAACCAGAATTCAAGCTCAACCTAAACACAAATGGGGCTTAGGAATGGCACAGTAATACCACTTGGCATTTCTTAAGTTAGCCTGTTCCTTCTACACTGGATAAAAATAAAGAAAAGAAAGCATCTAAAACAGAACTACCCTATTACAACCCAAATTTGCCCATGAAAGCAGAAACATTCTGGCCTGCATCTGAGTCTTTTTTCCACTTTCCGCAGCCTCCCACACTATAATGACTTATGCATGGAATTCAGAGGCTTTATATTTTTCTTCTCAGTGCAAGGTGAATGCCAACATGGAAAATATGAATGATGGCCATTTTCAAAGATGGCCACAAACCTCGGAAGGAACCAAAAAGTATCCAGAAGGATATTTGGTCCTACCAGGGTACCAAAATGCTAGCACATCTTAATTCCATCCATCTTTATAGGGTGTGACTATTTACCTTTCTAGCATGTGCTTAGTTAGAATAACTTGAAATTTTTGGTGCGGAGTCAGAGTCCTTTTCAAAAGATGGGACTGAAGCCAGCCTAGCAGTTAATCTGGTTTATGGCTGAGGGCAACATTATATGCCGGCAGTTCCTGTGCAGAGCAGAAACTAAAAACTGTCTGCTCTTTCAGTGGGATTTTTTCATTCACAGTCTAGTAATTTGTTTTCACTGTAGATTGACATTTGAGTTAGTCAGTTCTAGAAGGCTGACTTTAACATGGATACAACTCGTTTCCTTTAACTAGTTTAAATAATTCAAGAGAGAGGATGCAGACCTGGAAAGTTCTTACATTTTGTCCTTTCCTTACATGTGATTTTGGTGTTTGCTTAAATCTGTATGGTCCAAGTCCTAACAGAAATGTACGAACATCTTTACAAGGAAAGAGAGTAAGACTTGAGTATTTGAAGACTGGATCTAATTGTCTTATTATGCTCACATCTCCTTTTTGGTTCACCTGAATTGCTTCAAGGGGGGTTAGAGTTCATACATAGTAAAAACATGAGGGAAGAGGATGATGAAGGTTAAAATATCATAATTCTGTGGAGACAATGAACTCCATTGGTTATTTAAGCCTGACCCTTGAAAGCTCGATCTAATTTAAAACATTGGCTCATGTCCTAGATCTATTGCTTTGAATACATATATACATATATATATATATATTAGGCTTCAACAATATTTCCATGATATTAATAATGGCAGAAAATGAATATATGGATAGAAGTATCTATCCTAAAGCTTTATAATGGAATGAGTCATACTTTCTTATTCATGAATTGTGAGTTAATATGAACTAAACTGTATTATTCTGCTTCTCTGTTATACCCTGGGGTAGAGACATCCTGGTCACTAGAACCAGTATGAGTTCTTTTACACACTAATGTATTGCATATGCTGTCTCTGTTACTCAAGTTTGCAGGACCAATTCCCTGGTGGCCTTTGTTTCAATTCAAACCAAACAGCAAATCAATTTCCTTAATGGCTTTTGTTCACAAAAGTAAATCAGGAAAGCATGCAAAGCCAGAGCAAAAAGTTAGTTTTTCCAGTGAATTTTAGTAAGTATTGCAATTCAAATATTTTCTTAATGGAGCTTAAAACGTTTTGGTACTTATATCTTCATTCACTAATAAACCAGCCCAATTGGTTTTTTAAGTACTGATAAGGTTTCACTAAAAATACTAAATGCAATTTTTTCTCTAATATTAGGCTGATTCTGAGAAACAAAACCATTAAGTCTATTAAGCAAAGGCTTTGTATTATTTCCTACCTCTGTTTAATAGCACAGATTTACATTCTTCGCCATGAAATATTATTACCTTGGAAATGTATCTATAACAGCATATTTTCAAATTTTTTAACAGGCGACAAAATGGCAGAACACACTCTCTTCTTTGATCCATGAATTCAAAATCATCTTTGGTCAATTTCCATCCCAGGTGAGCGTCATACGGAATGCATCTCCTTGTCTGTTGTTAAGCTATGGCGACATGTCTGTAGCTATCAGAAAAAGAAGCTGGGAAGAGCATGTGACCCAACAGACTGGACAGCCTTTTAATTCTGATGAGTATGACATAGCATGTCATCACGGACTGGCATCCGACAGCTTGCAGGCAAGTATGGAAAAGAATGCAACCTTAAATGGGGACCAGAAAGAGAAGTGTGCCTCTCTACCAGACTGCTGTTGTGGGCCAGAGCCTAGAGACATTCCTGGGAGGCCAATGGGTCACATTTCACAGGAGGTGGATGAAAGTGGCAGCCAGGAAGGAGATGAGCAGTTTCTGTCTCTGGAAGCCAGCACAGAGACACTTGTACACAT
This sequence comes from Peromyscus attwateri, assembly GCA_902168425.1. Taxonomy (NCBI): domain Eukaryota; kingdom Metazoa; phylum Chordata; class Mammalia; order Rodentia; family Cricetidae; genus Peromyscus; species Peromyscus attwateri. The sequence goes on from CABHPP010113726.1 coordinate 33,267, forward strand.
TTCTGATGAGGATACTGACTCTGATCTCCACCTTACCAATGATGCACAGATTTCAACTCCCCAAAGACATGAAAGAGACAGCCAACATAGTGTCGAAGGAGCAGGCTCCTTCATGAAGACATTGCCCATCAGGCCGAGTAACCAGGACTCGTATAACGCCTGGAGGAAGGCTGATGGAGCCAATGTCTCTACAGCAGAAGAAAGAGGGAAAACGCAAGGTGTTGGTGCTGTAGGTAAAAGCCTGGAGCTTTGTAAGGATATAAGTTCAGATGAAACAAAAGATGTGCCCAACGTCAGTACATTCAGTTCTTTGAACATGGAAGATACCGCACCCGAGACACAACTGCTTAATTCTGCGGTAATCGCTCAACAACGAAGGAAACCAGACTTCTCTAAAGAGGAACAGGAAAAAACATGCCACCCTGTAGTAGAAGAAGAGTTCTTGGCTGCTCCTGGTGCAGACAGAGGGCTGCCATTATTGAAAGCAGATTTCGGAAGCTGCCTTCTGCAGCCGCCTTCCTGCCCTGGTGGAATGTCAGCAGAAAATGACCTGGAGAAGACTGGGTTCTCAGAACATCAAAACAACAGCCCTCTCAAGGTCAACCTAGACCATGGCATGCAATGTTTACACTTAAGGGGCCCAGTGACCACCCAGGAGACCATAGACAATCAGGTCAGACTGCGTAAGAGAAAGGTAAGCCTCACGCGTAGATCATCTGGCTTTCGAAATGTTGGTAAATATCATTATTTTCATTACTTACAAATTTGCTTGCCCTAAAAAGGATGCACAGATGTTTGGTTTAGTTTTGTTTGGACTCCGTTATGTAGCCCATACCATTTAAAGACCATTTACTTGATAAGATTATGGAGATACGTGAGAGTTGACATATAATGATCTTACTGTTTCACTAGTAACATTGTGTTGGTTGGCGGCCTTTTAAAATGGTTTCAAAATAGGAATCAGCGTGGCTTGCTTTCCTTGGAATTTAGTAGCCACCACCCACAGCCTGCCACTTTGTAGTTCATGGCCTTCTGGAAAATGACATGTAAGTTTTATAAGAAAGAGTGGAGTGTACTTAATTTTGTCTCACTTGCTTGACCTTGTTTTCTTCTCCAAAGCATGTTTAGTCGTTTTCACTCACATATTTAAAAAAAAAAAAAAAAAACTTGGAACAGGTAAAATGGCTCAGAGGGTAAGGGCATACGGTTCTCTTCCAGAGGACCAGAGTTCAATTCCCAGTACCCATGATGAGTGGCTTGCAACTACCTGTGATTCCAACTCCAGGGCATCTCATGCATTCTCCCAGCCTCTGTGGGCCGCTGGGCTTATCTGCACATACCTACATGCAGATGCACACACATACACAGAATTTAAAAGTACAATAACTCTTGAAAATTCAAAATAATCCTGTCCATATGGAAAGACAATACCTCATGTGTACTTTAAATGTTACTCTAGTACATCCACTATCAATAGACACACCATTATGGCTTTTCCTTGAAAAGGGCCAATACATGACATTCATTTTTATTTTATACCAAGGCGCTTTTGAATGAATCTAAGGATTCCCCTGAGGAATCTTCCAGATCAGAAAAGTACAGGGATGGCCCTACATGACTGAGTCAGCGTTGAACTCTTAGTCAAGGTTGCAGGCTTCCTTTATGTATATTTTTAAACACACATAAACTGATGTAAATCTGGCAGTCTCTTCTCCAGTCACTCTTCTGCTGCAGTTGAAGAAACCCTGAAGATTGGAACACTTTGTGCAGTAAAAATGTTAAAAAAGATACTTTTTTTTCTTCTCTCCTGATGTAATCTTAACCCATAAATTCACATTTACAAAAGAGAAAGTAGATATTCTTCATTCTGTTGAACTGGGACTGCCCACCTACTGTTTGAGAGAGACCTTTCCAAGTCCCTCTTATTTCCATAAACTATGGTTTTTATTAACAAACTACATCAGTAGTGTATCACTAGTTCATTGAAATGAACTCAAGGGCAATACTGCAGACGTCAATATGCTCAGCCTATATATCTACAATATTCTGTGCCTCTGGCAAACACTCCCTTCCTTATGTAAGTTGTACTGAAATGTCAGTGCTCCATTAAATTGTTATGATTGGAATGTTCAGGTCCCATTTCCAGAAATTTCCATATGTCCTATCAAATCTGTTGGAGAGAATGCAATAATGACACAAGACAATATTAACTGACTTATGGCATAGCTCCCTAAAACAAGATAAATCTGGCCCCACTGCCTACCAACACATTGAACATTCCTGCAACATATGCTCATGGTTGGCCATTGATATCAATATGAGGAATGCCGGAAGGAATCTGCTCCTCGACATTGTGCTAAAGGCTGCACTTTGAAGGCTGTAGTTATATCTCATTTACAAGTTCTAATTTAAATTTTCTATTTTAAGCATTTCAACACCCCAAAGTGTTGCAGTATTAAAACCTTTTGGCTTGCCTTGGAATAAGAAGATTCAATGCAAATATATTGGTTTAAAATTTGCTATAGAAAGTGTGGCTAAGAGAGAAACCATTAGAATTACAATGTGTAGCACGAATCTTAAAAGGTCTTATTAATAAAAAACAAACCTGGAGCCAGGTATTGGGGTGAACGCTGCAAGATTAGAGAAACAGAACAAGCCACAGCTAACCTCTCCTAGCCAGTTCCTCAACTGATCCTGTTTCCTCAGACTGGAAGCCTCTGAGTCCTCATCCAAATGGATCTTAGCTGAACTGCTACTCACAGCCTGAAAGCTTAACCAGGCTCTAGTTACTAGTCCTCACGCCTTATATACCTTTCTGCTTCCTGCTATCACTTCCTGGGATTAAAGGCACGAGTCACCATGCCCATTTGTTTCCAGTGTGGCTTTGAACTCACAGAGATCCAGATGGATCTCTGCCTCTGGAATGCTAGGATTAAAGGCGTGTGTACTATCATTGCCTAACCTCTATGTTTAATATTATGGCTGTTCTGTTCTCTGACCCCCCAGATAAGTTTATTAGGGTGCACTATATTGGGGAACACAATATCACCACGAAAATGTATAATAACTGTTGTTTTACCTGTTATTAATGAGGGTTAAATAACTATGAATTGAAAATCAGCTCAAATTGTACCAAAATAAACAAATGTATACATAAAACAACGTGTACAGAGATATGTACTAAAACTAAAAACTAAAGGAAACGGCCTAAATTTTGATCAGTATATAGGTCACTATTATGGACAGTATGGAATGCTATACAGCCATTAAGGGCTTGGAGTGAAGGGCTTGCAGAGATGGCCCAGTCAGTAAAGTGCTCACTGGACAAGCAGGAAGAACTCAGTTTGATTTCCCAGAACACATGTGAAAAGCTAGGTGTGGCAAGACATACCTTAACCCCAGAACTCAAGGGCCAGAGACAGTGGGATCCATGGGCTTGCTGGCCAACTGGTCTAGCCAAGTGGTAAACATCAGGGTCAATGAGAGACCCTGTCCCAAACATAAAATGGAGAATCGGGGCTGGAGAGATTGTTCAGTGGTTATCTCAGGGGACCTAGGTTCAATTTCCAGCACCCACATGTTGTCTCACAACCATCTTTAACTCCAGTCCCAGTGGATTCAATGCCTCTTCCAGCCTCCATGGACACCAGACATGTACTTGGTGCACATACATAGGCATAACACCCCCCCCACACACACACACAAAATAAAGTTGAAATTTAAAAAAAAAGAAAAGAAAAGATGGAGAATGATAGAGGAAAACACTCAGCATCAGCCTCTGGCCTACACATACATGTACACCCTTACACTCATATGCATACACATAAACAGAGAGATACAAGAGCACTTGCACACACACACACACACACACACACACACACACACACACACACATAAGATGAAGTGAAAATCATGGCGCTCATGTTAAAGATATCCATGGTATTGTTCATCTGGAAAAAAATAATGTCAAATTAGTAAGTATAGCACATTCCAGTTTGAGTGAAAAGTATATCTGTATGTTTAGAAATTAATAAAACTATATGTTATATGTCTTAGTCAGTGTCCTGTTGCTGTGAAGAGATACCATAACCAAGGCAACTCTTATGAAAGAAAGCATTTAACTGGAGGCTTGCGTACAGTTTCAGAGGTTTAGTCCATTATCATCATGATAGGAAGGAGATAGGCATGGTAATGGAACAATACCTGAGTTCTTTACATCCTGAGTCACAGGCAGAAGGCAGGGAGAGAGGAGAAAGAGAGAGAGAGAGAGAGAGAGAGAGAGAGAGAGAGAGAAGAGGGGAGAGAGGAGAGAAGAGAGAAGAGAGAGAGAGAAGAGGGGAGAGAGGAGAGAGCAGAGAGAGGAGAGAAGAGAGAAAGGGAGAGAGCTGCTAGGCAAGCATTGTATAACCAAGCTACAGTCCTATCGCTTTTGTTTTTTGTTTGTTTGTTTGTATTGAGACAGAGTCTCTCTGAACTGGCCCAACCTGACCTGGAATTCACTATGTAGCTCAGGCAGTATTTGAGTAGGGATTGCTTCAATCATACAGTTTTGCTGTTGCTTTAGACTTCTGGATAGCTGGGATTAGAGGTCTCTGCCACAGAGTTTACTGAAAACAATGCTTGCAGGGATGCGTGTGAACCACTTTCTCATGTCTGTACAACGTGAGGTGCCAGATACCAGAAATAGTTGGCTAAGCCATCTATCTAGTTAAAACTGCTTCGCAGTCATGGTATAACACGAGAAGAGAGGTCAGAAATGTGAAATAGACTGTGAGATCATATGAGGTGGGGAATTTCAATCAGCTGATTAACTGATTGCCAAATAAGAATACCAAATTCTTCACTGAATGTTCGGGCATAGATTTTCTTTCACTGGGATATAATCCATGTTCTAAGTCTGAAATAAAACAAACAAACAGAAAAACAATAAAATAGGCTACAAGAGTCTTCAGTCTGCAGGGGATGGCCTGAAATCCCTCTACTTGGAAGACTGATGCAGAAGGATGGGAGATATGAAAGTAGCTTTCATTATATAATAAGATCCTGTCTCAAGGAACAAAACAAAACAAATAAAACAATGGGTGGTCTCTTGAATATGTTGCCTGGTACTCCTCTAGACATGGTGGGCTTCATATCTACATCATTACTCTTTGAAACCTGTAAGGTGTAGCAGGCGCTCACTATTTTATATGACTTTGCCCAGTAATATCTGGAATAGACATACATGAATTTATAAGGAGTCTCCATCACAGAGGAATGCATCCGTAGCCTACCTAGCCAATGAGCTTTGGGGCTAATAGTACACTTTTGAGTTTAAATATGTTGAAATAGTCCATGGAATTGAAATTGAAACCATGAAATACAAAGGAAACCAAGAGAATTACAAGCAAACATTAGTGAATGAGCCACACGGCCGTGTGGCATATGACGCGAGTGCCCTTACAGCCTTGGGTGAATCCCTGGGCTGAGACAGCTGCTTAAAAGCAGTCCTCAGAGACGCATTCCACAGAATTCTGGAGGCGGGAGAGAGTCTAAGAAGTGGTCTCTTAAACCAAACAATATGTGAAGATGGAAAAGACATGGGGAAAGACTTGAGGTTGGGGGTTTTTGGAAAAGTTAGTGTTATTTGTCATTGATGGTGGTTTACTAATTAAAGAGTCCCAAATTCCATCTTCCATAAAGAGCATTTAAGTATTTGCCAACCTTTTGAGTAATAGTATAGTTAAAGAAATGTATGGATGTGTTTTTATTAATACACTTAGATCAGACATAAACCATACTACAAAGCAGGATAAACTCCAAAACGTATTTCTTTGGAGTAATAACTTTGAGATGGCAACAATACCCACTTCCAAGAAACTCCCTCCATGCAACAACAAACTGATTTTGACTTTGGGATTCTTGATATGTGTGATGGTACACACACACATACATATGTACAAAAATGTAAAAATAAATTAACTTAAATAAAAAGTGGATAATTGCTCAAAAATGATACCTGAGAACACTCAGGTTCTCTCAGTGATCTCTAGCCTACACACACTCTCACGCATATGTATGCATTTGCTTATACACATATGCACCTGCATGAACACAGATATTTTTACATACACATACAGACAAGAAAGAAAAAGAAGAAATCCAAACTAATTATATAATCTTACTTTTTAAGCTCTATTATTGGGACTTTAGGCTAGATCAATGTCACTAAAAGTCAACACAAGAATGGCTTAGCCAATCTATTTTACATGTCCATGACAGCTGGGTATCAGCAGGCCTGGGCAATATTGGCTCTGTACTTTCCAATTGTCAAACCTCTTTTATCACTCTTCTTCCTTCTCCTGTATCTTTATCATATTTAGATCATAAGGACAGGGAAATGATAAGGGTGGCTTCACCTCTGTAGCCAGAAGGATGGGGAAGACAGATTCATATCTTTTTCTCTCAGAGTTCATAGGCTAGAATTTACTTATAGGTCTATGCTAAGCTATTAGGGGGCTGAGAATTAGAGTCTGTGCTATGGAAAAGCATGTTTGCCTAAAACTGTCTATTATCAAGAAAGAATAGGAATATTTAGATTGAGAGATAGCCATGGTATGTTAAGGAATATCACCTAATATTAATATAGTCCAGTACATCACAGCACACAGTAAAAAGAATAATAGCTTACATATGTGTACCACTGCATTCTACACATATGTGTGGTACTTTAACTCCATACTGCATCCTAGCTTTCCATGTCAGCAAACTATGTCATATGTTAAAGTGATATTGATCAAATGCCACAGTATTTCTTACAGAAAATCCATCCAAGAGCAAAACACACTGCAATGTGCTTTAAATGTTGCTAAAATATAATATATAAATCAGTTTAGGTTGATAAAAATGAAATATGTTATTATTCTGTCTTTAAAATGTGCATAAATTGGTCAAAGCCTGTCCATCTCCTCCAGCGTCATTTTCTCTCTGTCCCCTGAAATTCCGTCTTAGAGACTTGCAATTACAAAAGTGTCACATGGACTGGCAAGTGATGTAAAAAGGACATTGAATTATACAAGTCATGGGATGGACCAAAGTACAAGGCTAGCTGTGCAAATGGGAAGAAATGTAACATTGGACCAAAAAAAAAAAAAAAACTAAAACCACCAAGATGGTGGAACCAAGGTCCAAGCTATGGTAACAAGATATGGTGAGTGAAAAGAGGACTAGAGGAAAGATTAAAATTTGTGAATGAGTTTTATCTCAGTTGACAAAAAAGAAAGGATGGGGAATCTGCAGACAAAGTCATAATAACAGCATGATTTTACTCTAAAGCCCTTCTGGCTTTAAAGACATTATCTATTGACCAGGTTCTATTCCATGAGTCTTTGTGACTTAAAATCTTTAATGTACTATAGGTCAAGTATTACAATTGATAATGGAAAGTCATTATCAAGGGTAATTGGGTACAGATGGATCAAATATTCCTGTTAGAATTCTTCACGTGTTGTGCCTATATGGTTTTACGTTTTGTGAAATCATGTTAGACCATCAAGCAATTGCATGCCAATAAACAACTAGAAAGTCAAATATATTTGCAGGTAGGTGGGGCTCAAATATTTTGGCTCATCACAAATTTAATTCTAAAACCAATTATAATTGTGAAAACAGTTACATGATAAAGTAAAAACAGTAAATACAACCTGGTGAACTCAGTGAATATTCAGTATTTAGCAGAACGTGGATGTAGGTACTCATTTACACCATCAGCAGCCACAGAGCAGGGGCCCTCCTGCTGCATGGCATATTAGTCCCTTAAATCCTTGAGGAAAGTTCAAGCAGTGTTTCTATTTGCTGACACACAAGGCTGTCACTGAGTGGATGAAAGTGAAGCAAGTAAGAGAAAGAGAAAGTGGATGGAGAAGGATAAAAAGGGAGAGTGGGGGTAAGAGAGGACATAAAAGTGTAAAGGCTAAAATGGGACACTAAAAGAAACACTGGCCAATTGCATGAAAAAGAATACAAGTCCTTCCTTAACCAAAAAAAATAAATAGTAAAAATAATAATTTTCAGAAGGTTCCATGTCAACACAAAGGCATGGTGATCCCCAGCAGAGCAAGGAGACAAGAAACATGAAGTTGATTCCGCTAATGACAGAGCAGAGAGAGGTAAATGACATGTCATTGTACACCGGAGTCTTTGAGGACCACAGCAGCCCTCATGGGCTACATCTCTATCAGATTAAGCAGAAAGCTCTGGTAAACACAGGCAACAAACTCAAATGATGTGGAGGCTTTCAAAAGCTTTTTTTTTTCTATTACAGTGTAATGATATCATTTACTCTTTCCTCTTCCTCCCTCCTCATCCTCCCATAGACCCCTCTTTACTTTCTTTCAAATTCATGGCCTCTTTCTTCATTGAGTGCTAGCACATACATATGTGTGTGTGTATATATATATCCTTAAAGGCATAATGCAAGTTGCTCAGTCTTTATGTTATTGTGTATATGTTTTAAGAGCTGACCATTCGATATTGGAATCTTTTTGAGTAAAGAGACATCCCCTAATTTCCTCCCAAATTTTATTCTATCTGCTCCCATACATGAGTCTTTATTAACATAAGGTATACATCCTTCTTATAGTTTCTCATTAAAACATATAATGGACAACAAATCCATTGAAACTCCTTCCAGGCCACTATTGCTTACTACAACGTAAGTTCATTTGAGGCAGCTACTCAGCTTTACGTCTGTAGCATCCACCCGGTTCATAGAGCCTGCTCATAACTGCTTGAATCAGTGAATTCCTTACGGTAATAATGATTTTTTTCAGAAAAATTATATTATCATCTTTGAAATGCCCACACTATAAAAAGCCTGGAGAAATGAAATCAAACAGCCAGACTCGGTATCACATGCCGTCTAGGTTGGTCCTTGGGAGGCTGAGGCAGGGTGACTGCAGATCACACATTTGAAGCCAACCTCAAGGGAAGATCTTGTTCTAAAACTCTAAATAATTACAGGAACCAAAAATAGAAGAAAAAGAAATAAGTCAAACATAGCAACTCATTGACTACAAAGTATATAGTTTATACCACAATCTCCTTTTAAAAACAATATATGAGGAATGCAGGACAAGAAAGATACCATGTAAGTAAGAGCTGGGCCTGAGTCCATCTCCAGTTGAAGGGTAATGACCAGAACTTATTAATCACATGGCAATGTGTGAGATGTAAATATTCTTCAGATAGAGTATGATTACTTGCCTCTGGAGAAGAGTGAACAAGGTGGAAATGGAAAATGATAGAAGACCCATTAACATTTATTTTAGCCTATGTGCATATATGTGTAACGATATGCATGCGTATTGCCATGGAAGTGCATGGCTATCATTTATAGTTACTTAACACATATGCTGAAAGGGAAGCACGCAATCAAGCAGGTAGTGAGGCCATTAGGCTAGCAATTCCATGGGATTTCTGGCTAACATCACTTTAAAGAGACCAGGATGGTACAGAGAGGGTATATGTACTGGGCACAGCAGTGGCGGCTACTCAGCAGAAGCTCTTATGTTCCTTAAATCACTGTGTAAGGCTCAAGCAGGTCTTCTGTTGGCTAACACACAAGGCTTTCGCTGAAAGGAGGAAAGTGTAGTAAGAAAGGGAAAGAGGAAGTGGATAGAGGAGACTAAGAAGAGTTTAGGGTGGGTGTGATAAAGATGGCGGAAAAGAAACAGGAAAAGTAAGGAAAAACATGTTTAGGAAGTTTCAGACACCAGCACATTTCTTTGTCAGGTCTATCATGAATACCACAGAAAGTAGGAGCTTGGCAGCCAGATGCCTTTGGGAAAATGTTATCTATAAAAGTCTATGCATCCGTATCTGTTCGTATGTATGCCAAAAGGAGATATTTAGATCTGAGAGTTTCCTCTTCTGAGGACTGTAGAAAAACTCATTGGAATGTGTTAGAGGCCTCCTATGTAATGAATGACCCACACTGCCAGCTTGTGCTCTTTATTAATGTGATCATTAACAAGTTCACATTAATTCGACATTGGCTCTTATTGGAGTGAGAATTAAAACCCTTGTATGGTGTCATTTTAGGGAATGAATGGCTGCTTCAGAGCCAACTGCACACAACTGACTATGCTAACAGAGATGCCGACTTTGTTTCCTCCTCGAGGATTTCTGTTACTATAAACCAAGACTAATTTATTAATCTTCTAATACCAAAGACAACCACCAGATCTTCTGGCTGCCTCCCTGGAAGATATGCCAATATCCACAAGAGTTGAAAAAAAAAAAAAAACCTGCAGAACCCGGGCAGCAGAAACCTGCCACCATTATCTGGGCACCAGACTCAATGGTGCCAGGAGATTCAGCTTGTCTTCTGGTTTGTGTTCCTAGAAAGAACACACATCTTTTGCTGCCCACAACTCCTCTACCCCACAGGTCATTTTCTAACGACACCAACAATTACAGTAGTGCTTCTGAGATATGCTCACAATTTTCGTAGGAAATCCAAACAAACAGAAACTTACAGCTTTCCCCGCCCCCCTTTTCTCTTCCTGTTCTATTTCTACATTGGCTTAGGAATAAAACAAGTGATTAATGAACCTCTTTGGATTTTAGGTTCCATTTCTTAAGCCAGTGAAACTTCAAAAGGGTTTATTGCTTTTTATGTGCATTGAAAATTAACCCGGAGGTTTTAGAAATGTTGAATTAACATTACTATTTGCTCTAGAAAATGAATAGCTTGGTCTGAGCTTGGTTTTTCTTGCCAAGAGAGAAAGTCGTGAGGAGGGGAAAGAGTCCAACCTAAATCAGGGGTGTTATTTAATCTCTGTGATTTATATATGTCTCTGAATTTAGAGGCAATTGTCTTTCCTTAATGAGATGCTTATGAACATTAAGGGAATCATAAAATGTGGCTGAATAGTTATAGAGGGCAGAGCTGAAATAATTTTCCATTGAAAAATTGAGGTGAAACTCTTGACTGTCAAGCAAATGAAGAATTTGCAAAATTATTACGTCTTCCAGTCAGCCAAATGCTAATGTAGCCTGAACTTGCACCATCTACCCACACCAGCATATACTGTTTCATCCAGAAAGTGCTGGAGGACCATGGGGTCCATGGGCAGCTACAGCTGCTTCCTTGTTGCAGTACAGATGTGGAACACAGTGATTAAGCCGGGGGATGCTGAGGTGAAGCCGCCTGGGTTTCAACCCTGCTCCTCTTGCTTACACCTTGGTGATGTGGTATATCATTTAATGTTTCTGTGCTTCAGCTTTCCATATGTGTAATAAAGTGTCATTCTGTTCTTAAGAAGAGCACATGTGGTCACATATATGAATAGACATATGTAATTAAAACAGAGACTTATGGATAGTAAACACCACGTGCTTATAATTATCATTAGTATCAGCAATCATGTTTTAAATTGTTTTACTAAATGGATCTAGTTACAGATTTGAGTAAGCTGAAATGTCTGGAAATAACTGAAGGGGGAGAAAGCATATGAGGAAAGAAATTTAGACCATCCATATGGACACACTAGCCATCTAACTTTATCATTGCACTGTTCATCCCAGCATGAGCATTTGTCAACTGAGTTTTTACTAAGATCTTCTCTTTTCCATGAGCTTTGCCAGGTTTGTATATGCTCCTAACTCAAAGGAGCTTATGCCTTATTGATGACAATATAAAGACTAAATAATGATCTTTAGTTATAAATTATACTGCAATCCTCAATAGAATCAATATTGGAACCTAATACAATTAGGCACTGAAGCACCAGTATTATAATATCGTGGTTCAGCATAATTCAAGATGGAATGCATATATATATATATATGATACACAGGGTGAGAAAAAAGTCCCCTTTCAAATTGGGCCTCCTTTCCATTGTGCCCAACTTGATCTCTGAAGGGTGCATTTTGGATTTTGTACTTGTAGTATTGGGGAAGGGGACTGTCTCTGGGCTATTTTAGCTGTTCTCAAGAAAGTAGTGTTTTTATAAAAAACGTAGATGTAAAATCTCAAGAAATAAGCAAACATCTCACTTAACCTGTTGTGTGGACAGACACTTTTGAATGCTAAGGTTTTTGTCAACAGTTTCAGTGTTATGAAAATGAGAAGAGGCTGATAAGACTGGATAGCCAAGGCTTGACCTGAAGCAAATCAGCTTCCTCTTTTGAAATTAGATTTTTAGCTAAATAGTTTTGAAGCGCATTTAAAAAGAAAAAGAAAATGTAAATCTAGGTTTCTACATAATGGACACCAAAAATGGTACTGGCTTTACAGTCAGGTGAATTTGCTCACTAGCAATTCATTAGTAACGAGTCACAAGCAGAACAGTAAATGCAGATCATAGAAACCCGTTTGATGATTGGACATGATCAATAGATATACTAGCCGGGCGTTGGTGGCGCATGCCTTTAATCCCAGCACTCGGGAGGCAGAGGCAGGCGGATCTCTGTGAGTTCGAGGCCAGCCTGGGCTACCAAGTGAGTTCCAGGAAAAGGCGCAAAGCTACACAGAGAAACCCTGTCTCGAAAAACCAAAAAAAAAAAAAAAAGATATACTAATGACAAAATGATGATGTTCCTTCAATAGATATACTAATCACAAAATGATGATGCCCCAAGGTAGCCAGCCATTCCTACTAACTTTAATACTCCCCTTGATCCCTAAGAGTCACATTGGAAGCATGATTGTTTACTGTAACCATGGGAGTGGCTTAAACCCTTAAAGTCTATCAAACTCAGAGCATGAAAAGACAAGAGATTAATTCATAATGGGAAATTTTCTTTAGAATCAACTGGAAGAGACCACCCAAAGGCATCCTAAGAAGAGTGGTACAGACAAGAAATGTAAAATTACAATTTTCAATCTTAGTGTAAATAAAGCCATTTTAAATTAAGAACAAAGCATGGGCTTCCATAGACTCTGTGCATGATGTGAGCTCCTTGAATAATGACTGTGTGTGCGGTGGACAGAATATGAGAACCCCTAGGCTCTAAGCTTGCTGTGAACCCTGCCAGATGACTGTGTTCAGAAACCAGGAATGCAATGACTTAACTTTTATCTTCTCTTGTTAGAGGCATTCACCAAGTGGGAAGTTTGTGGTGCATAACAAGTTTACAGTCCATATGTGTAACAAGCAGTTACACTCTGAGATTCCACATTTGGCTCCTTGCAAAAAGTCTTTTTTGAAACTTGTGGTAGGAGAATTGGCAAAATACGAGTGCGGTGGTGACTAATACCAGGATGTTAGTAAGTGGGCTTGAATGCAGTCTGCTCGCCTATATTTTCCAAGGAGGTCCAAAAGCAAATGGGAAGCAGGCTCACCTTTGAGGTCCTATGGGCAGGTTCCCCAACACAGGAAGTGGAAGTGGAAGATTGAGTCAATATGGCTGATTAGTGCCTACATCCAGAAGCACAAGGCCTAGCCATTCTGTGCACAGTAGTTACTTCTCACAGCATGTGTTTGCTGTTATGTAGGTGGAATTTTAATTTTCTACCCATTCCTTAAAGACATCCCTTGTATTCTGACTCCATTTTGTTGCACAGGGTGTACTATTTAATGTGTTTTTCTGTGTCCCCTCACCCATTAAGCAATAATTTATTTGACTAGACCAGTGCAAGAACCCTCCCCCTAATAAATATGAAGGGAAAGAGAATTTGCTTTTCATAGGTTCCTAGATTTCACAAATGGAAGGAACTTAGAGCATCCCTTTCATTTTACTTAAATTGGAATAATGAGTGTGTGTTGACAAGGTCAAGGAGCTGTAATTTGGAGCGTTAATAGTGGTGTGTCCTGCTACCAATGCACAGTTGCTGCCCCCACGTAGAAAATGCTGAGTTGCATATTATTATAGAAAAGCTATAATTTAAAAGTAATCAGAAAGACTTGGCCAACATGAAAATGTAACACAAACCTAATATTAAGGGTTTTTTTTTTTTAAAGATGAAAGGAAATATTTTATCCCTCTATTTTAGACCACTGTTCACTTTGTGTGCAGGAGGGGAAAAAAGGATAGCTTTGAAGATTTCACTGTATTTCAGGTATATGCTGAGAAAAAGGAAAAAAAAAGCGACACCTGAGAGGTGGCTCTGAGGCTAGGCGACTGTGCTGCGGTGTGTGAGGTGGCTGGTTCGGATCCCGACCGACCGACCTAGTGACTGATGACGTCACTATCGATCCGATCGATGATTGGTCAATCACCGCATTGATCAATTAATCGGAAAA
>CABHPP010113728.1:0-17727 GCA_902168425.1 Peromyscus attwateri
GGGACTTTGCACATCCCTCCCCTGGGAACCTCAAACTCCACAGCGAGCTTCTAGAAGGGTCGGGGGGGTCCTCAAACTGCGCGTGCGCACAGGCTACGTGGACAGTCATGCGCGGTTGACCGCACCTCCAACCGTCCCACAGTGCACCGCGCAAGCACCTCTCTAGGCATAGATTCCTGTACTTCCTGGAGAACGAGGGCCTCTATGATACCTAGTGGGTCCTTCTGGCCACCTATCCTTTCTCTAAGGTGGTGGGCTGGTTCTCAGAACCGGAACAGTGAAAGTATGGGCTCTGCAGACCCCTTTCTAGAAAGCTACTGATCTCTCAGTCAATACTTTGCCCTGGCACTGTGCTAAAGACTTCATAAATAGCCGGGCGTTGGTGGCGCACGCCTTTAATCCCAGCACTCGGGAGGCAGAGGCAGGCGGATCTCTGTGAGTTCGAGGCCAGCCTGGGCTTCCAAGTGAGCTCCAGGAAAGGCGCAAAGCTACACAGAGAAACCCTGTCTCGAAAAACCAAAAAAAAAAAAAAAAGACTTCATAAATATGGGCTGGGGATGTAGCTAAATTACTACAGTGCTTGCTTAACATAAAGTTCTGGGTTCAAAATCCCAGCACTACGTAAAACCGGTTTTGAAGCCGGGCGGTGGTGGCGCACGCCTTTAATGCCCGCACTTGGGAGGCAGAGCCAGGCGGATCTCTGTGAGTTCCTGGCAGCCTGGTCTACAGAGCGAGATCCAGAACAGGCACCAAAACTGTACAGAGAAACCCTGTCTCGGGGGAAAAAAAGAGTTGTGATGCCAGCACTCGGGAGGTGGAGGCAAGGAGGATCAGAATTTCCAAGTTGCAGAGGATGTAGTTCAGTTGATAGAGCTCTTGCCTATTATGTCCTGGGCTCAAACCTCAGCCCTACATGGTGGCTGTACTTTCATCTGAGCCCGCAAGATGTGAGGGCAGGAAGAGTAGGAGTTCAAGGCCATCCTCTCCTACCTACAGAATGAATTTGAGGCCAGCCTGGGATACATGAGACCCTTGTTTAAAAATAAATAAATAAAAAAAATTTTAAAAATCTTGGAATGCAAAGAAGTCATCCTCTCCTACAGTGGGGAAATGGAGGTGAGTAGAATCAGAAGGTTCAAAGTTTCTTGCCTCCTACACAGTGAGTTTGAGGCCAGCCTGAGATTCATGATCCCCTATCTAAAAGGAAAAATTTGGAGCTGTCGAGATGGCCGAGGGGTACAAAGAGGGTGAAGAACACTTTTTCAGAAAACTCAAGTTCAGTTCCCAGCTCTCATGTCAGGAGGCTTACAACTATCTGTAACTCCAGCTCTAGGGAATTTAACACCTTTTTCTGGCCTCTATGAGCACCTGCATACAGGTGACACACATATAGATTTAAAAAAATTCATAAATAGAATTTAATTGAATCATCATGATATACAACTCTAGGCATTTTGTTTGCTTAGAGGTTGGTTTATATTCGTTTGGGGCTTTGTTGTTGTTTTTGAGACAGGGTCTAACTATGTGGCTCTGGCTGTCCTGGAACTCACGATGTAGACCAGCCTGGCCTCCAAATCGTGGAGCTCTGCCTAGTTCTGCCTCCTAAATGCTGAGATTCAAGACATGCACCAGATCTTTTTCTTTTCTGTTTAAAAATATTATGTTATTGGGGCTGGAGAGATGGCTCAGTGGTTAAGAGCACTGCCTGCTCTTCCAGTGGACCTGGGTTCAATTCCTAGCACCCACATAGCAATTCTCAACTGTCTAACTCAAAGATCTGACACCCTCACACAGATATACATGCAGGCAAAACACCAATGCACATAAAAATAAATAAACTATTTTTAAAAAATTATGTAGGGCATGGTGGTGCACACCTTTAATCCCAGTGCTTGGGAGAGAGAGGCAGGCAGATCTCTGAGAGTTCGAGGCCAACCTGGACTAAAAAGCAAGTTCCAGGACAGCCAGGGCTATACAGAGAAAACCTGTTTCAAAAAGACCATAAATAATAATAATAGTAGTAGTAATAATAACAATAATAATAATAATAAATTATTTTATTGCCAGACGGTGGTGGTACAAGCCTTTAATCCTAGCACTCAGGAGGCTGAAGCAGGCAGATCTCTGAGTTTGAGGCCAGGCTGGTCTACAGAGTGAGTTACAGGATGGCCAGGATTATACAGAGAAAACTGTCTCAAAAAAATTAATTTTATGTGTATGTGTGTGTGCCTTAGTATATGTCTGTGTACCACATCCATGCAGGAGCCTGAGGAGGTCAGAAGTGACCTAGACCAACAGGTCATTCTTCAGGGACAGGTCCTGAGAGAGAGGACCAAGAGACGAGAAGATAAGGAGAAAGATGAATTTGGGATGGGAGGTCTTGCACAAGCTGTGCCGAGCAAGCCTATTAGGAAGTACAGCATCTTAGATACTAATTCCAGGGAAGAAATGGGACAGAGTCAGCCGAAATTATCACACAATGGCAGTAAGTCAGAGGGTAGCTAATGGAACAGTGTTGCGTAAGGGGAACACAGGGTATCTCAAGAACGTTACAGACCAAGCTCACGGAACCCTTCAGACTGATAACCATAGCCCCACACGGTGGGGTGGGAAGAGTTGGGTTCTCAGGATCTGAAGCTTCAGCTCCCCCAAGGCCGTGGCTTCAGGCCATTACTTGCCTTGCCAAGCATGTTCCTGGTTTTCAGAAGAGCTATGTTCCTTCTCCATAGATCAGGGCCTCAGGAAAAGCCTCGGTCAATCTGGCCCTCAACAAGAAGAGTGTCAGATCCCCTGGAACTGGGTTAGTGAGGGTTGTGAGCTGTCATTTGGATGCTGGGAACTGAACCCTGGTCCTCTGCAAGAGAAGCAAGTGTCTTAATTGCTAAGAAGTCTCTCCAACTCTCCCACTGCCCTTTTTGAGGCAATTTCATGTAACCCAGACCCCAGATGGGCCTGAAACTCCCCTCACATATCTGAGACTGGCCTTGAACTCCTGATCTTCCTGCCTCTACCTCCTGAAAGGATAGTCTTAGGATTACAGAGGTGAGACAGTATGCCTGATTTAATACCCTTCACACACACACACACACACACACACACACACACACACACACACACACACTTTAATCCCATCATTTAGGAAGTTAAGGCAAGAAGTTCAATATCAAATTTAAGGGCAGCTTGGGCTAAGTAGTGAGTTCCAGACCAGCCAGACTACAAAGGGAAACTCTATAATTCTGTCTCAAAAAAAGGTATGGTGGCATATATCTGAAAATGCTGGGAAGAGAGTTTCGTAAGTTTAAGGTTTGCCTTGACTACTTTAGTCTTGCAGAGAGGGGAGCTGACTAACTATGTTGCCCAGGCTAGCCTGCAATACCTGTTTTTAAGCAAACCTGCTTTAACCTCCCTGGTTTGAGACTACAGGCATGTGCCACCAACCTTTGGATATTTTATTGTTTTTTTCAAAATTTTTATTATTTTATGTGCAAAGGTATTTGCCTGCATGTGTGTCTATGTACCATATGCATGCCTGGTGCCCAGAGAAAACAGAAGAGTATATCAGATCCCCTGGAACCGGAGTTATAGATGGTTGTGAGCTGTCATATGACTTGGGAATCAAATCCAGGTCCTCTGGAAGAGCAGCCAGGGGTCTTAACCACTAAGCTCTTAAGCACTATCTCTCCAGCCCTTATTTTATTTCTTATAAGTCTTTTTATAGTGTGATATAGCATAGGTACAGAAATGTGCAAATCCATGAGTTTTTTTTTTTTTCAATGTAACCACAATCTGGATAAGGTACAAATGTCACCAGCATATCAGATACTTGCAAAGGGAGATATTCGTGATACATTTTACAAATTAGACAGAAAGAGATTAAAACAATTTATAATCTGTCCTAAATTATATAGCTAGCCTGGCGGTGGTGGTACATGCCTTTAATCCCAGCACTCGGGAGGCAGAGATAGGTGAATCTCTGAGTTGAAGGCCAGCCTGGTCTACAGAGCAAGTTCCAGGACAGCCAGGGCTACACAGAGAAACCCTGTCTCAAAAAAAAATTACAAATTTGAAATAGTCCTGTCAATTTGAATTGAATTTTGCATTTAGGTTTTCTTTTCCTTGGCAGAAGTGGGCAAGATCCAGGGTTGTCTGGGTATAGCTCTTGTCTTTCCCCCCACCTGTCTCCTCTACACTTCATCTCTCCTCCCTTTAGGAATCAGTCCATCCCTCCTGCCCATTACTTCCCACCTACTTTCTGAAGTAAGTAATATCTTTATAAACCAAATTACCACTCCAGGGATGGTGTTAATAGGCCAGTGACATGCCAACTGAGAATGAATTCACCAAGACAGAAAACAAAAGCAGAAAATGTATTAAGTACACTGTGGTACATCCCCAGTGGACAAGAGAGTACAAACTTTGCAGCAGAGGCATTTTAAGGACTAACTTTTTTTTTTTTTTTTTTTTAAAGATTTATTTATTACATATACAGTGAGTGTTCGGCCTGCAGGCCAGAAGAGGGCACCAGATCTCATTGTAGATAGTTGTGAGCCACCATGTGGTTGCTGGGAATTGAACTCAGGACCTCTGGAAGAACAGCCAGTGCTCTTAAACTCTGAGCCATCTCTCCAGCCCCTTAAGGACTAACTTTCATGGAGGCATTTCTGTGAGGGCTGTCAGATGATGTTTCAATGTCAGGGAATCTCTGTTATTCAGATCTAACAGGTGGGATACCCCTGTGCACTCATATGTGAATTATTAGGTGAACATTATTTTGAAGCTCATTATTTTGCCAAGGAGTAAGTTTTACAGAGTAGGTTATCTGTTTTAGGGACTGTGCAAGGCAAGCATTGGTCATTGTGTGTGTGTGTGTGTGTGTGTGTGTGTGTGTGTGTGTGTGTGTGAAACTTCTGATAGCCTGAGCCTGTTTATTAAAGATTAATATTCTCTACAGAGGTATCAGGATAGATTGCAGCCAGGGCTTGTTAAGGTTAACTCCTTCTAGTTCTGTCAGAATCAGCAGAGGCTTTACTCTGAGCTCAACCCACTTTGAAGCAAAGCAGCCTTATTCTGAGGCTGGAATAGTTTAGCAGAGCCATCCTTCCCAGAGCAGTGTCCTTTTAGATGTCCAATATGTCACTCTATCATAGTAATGGCAGTTAGGAGCCAGGTATGGTGGCTTATGCTTAAAATTCCAACACTCTGGATAAGGGCTGAGGCAGGAGAATTGACCTGAGTTTAAGGCCAATCTGGGCTACAAAGATTCCAGGCCTGCCTGAACTAGAGTGAAACCCTGTCTCAAAAAATAAGTAAATTTGCCAGGCAGTTGTAGTGCATGCCTTTAATCTCAGCACTTGAGAGGCAGAGGCAGGCAGATTCTGTGAATTAGAGGCCAGCTTTGTCTACAGAGTGAGTTCCAGGACAGCCAATGCTACATACAGAGAAACCCTGTCTTGAAAAACAAAACAAAAAGTAAATTCAGATTCCACTTCATTGTATCAGAATTTAGAATCCCTCAAGCACATCTTAGCCCCACAGATTTACCATCAAGAGACACATGCTGTTTCCCATTGAATGGCCCCTGCCGGTGTCAAGCAGGGAAGTGAGCTTCAAGAAGAGTCAAGAATGAAAACCCTGTGGAGACTGATTTCATCAACCTGGATCATTCGGTGAGTCTAATGCCCGGTAGTTCAAGGTCATCAGACTTAAACAGTATAATTTTGGGGACGGTTTCCAGGCAACAATCAGTCCAATCAGTCCAATTCCAGGTGCACAATAAAGCTTAAGGTGTCACTATATCATGAAGGTGGGTTCTACAGCTAAAAGGCCTGGAATCTAGCGTGGTCTCCGACTGACAGCATAGAGGTCAGCAGGCCATAAAGTACATGTGACATCTCCCCTAAGGATGGGTAATGTTCTAGGGAGGGGAGAGTCTGGGATAACCATTATGGGGAATTTGGGTTAGGGTCTGCCTCTATAGCAAAAGATGGGTGAGGTCTGTCTCCACATATAGCAAAATGGTCACCAGGTGGTCAAAAAAATCCACTTGGCTTTTCTGGATGGAATTTGATTTTTATCTCCTCCACTGAGGAGACACCCCTGCATAATTAACATTCCTGGTTCTCTTAGTGCTTCTCTGTGAGTACAAGGACCTTTGCAACCCCAGCATCCCATCTTAGTACTTCCACCATCTTCTGCAAGGTCTAGTGGGCTCTCCTTTCTTTTTCCTGCTGAATCTGGCTTCTTAAAAGTCTGAAGTCCAACAACAATCGTTAGTGACCTTGCCAACTAACGAGGTGCTGAGTCATTGCTGTTACCCAGATGCCTCCTGTCCCAACTCTGAGAGTACAAAATGTCACGTGTAAAGTGTAACTCCAGCCCACCAAGGATTTTTCTAGTTGGGTTGGGTGTGTATTGTTTACCAGAACTAATCTGTTTGCTGAGGAATGTGGTGGATCAGGTCTCTAATCCCAGTACTTGGAAACTGGAGGAGGCAAGAAGGTCAGTAGCTCAAGATCAGCCCTGGGTATATAACAAGTGAGAGGCAAAGCTGGGCTTCATGAGACCCTGACACAAAATAAATAAATAAAAATCATAATTTTGAAAGATATAGCTCATGATTTGGGGAATTACCCTAGTCTGCTTTCTATTCCTATGATAAGACTCTGATCAGAACAATCTTGGGGAGGTAAAGGTTTATTTCATCTTACACTTCCATGCCACAGTCTATCACTGAATGAAGTCAGAACAGGAACTCAAGCAGGAACCTGGAGGCAGGAACTGAAGTAGAGGCCAGGGAGAACCATGGCCTTACAGATACAATCTGGCTTACAGATACAATCTGGTTTACAGATACAACCCAGGAACACCTGGTCAGTGTTGCTACCATGCACAGAAGGTTGCAGCCTCTCACATCATCATTAATCAAGAAAGCTCCCCCCCCCAAACATGCCCACAGGCCAATCTGATGGAGGCAATTCCTCAACTGTGAGGGTCCCTCTTCCCGGGTGACTCTTACTTGTTGTGTCTGTCAAGCTGACAAAATCCTAACCTGTCGCAGAATATTTGTTTACATTGTAAAGATGTGTCCCTGCCTAAGGCATCTTCTGATTGGATTAATGAAGTAAAAGGTAGCTATATAAAGAATAGCTAGGCAGGAGAGAATAGGCAGGACTTCCGGGTAGAAAGAGAGAAACTGGGAGGAGGAATCTAGGCATGCAATTTCGCCAGCAGACTCAGAGCAAGTCGGATATGCTGTACTAAGAAGAGGTAACCACGTGGCAGAATATAGATTTAAATATGGGTTAATTGGGCTGGAGAGATGACTCAGAGGTTAAGAGCCCTGGCTGCTCTTCCAGAGGTCCTGAGTTCAATTCCCAGCAACTACATGGTGGCTCACAACCATCTGTAATGTGATCTGGTGCCCTCTTCTAGCATGCAGACAGAACACTGTGTATGTAATAAAGAAATAAAGCTTTAAAAAAATGGGTAAATTAAGCTATAAGAGGTAGTTGGGAAAAAGCCTAAGCTGAGGCTAAGCTTTCATAATTAATAATAAGTCTCCGAGTCATCATTGTGGACTAGTGGTCCAAAGATAGTTCCACAAGAAAGCTTGCTACACTAACCTGCACAGACACATAGTGTCTGCTTAAAATAATTGCCATTGCAGCTGGGTGGTGGTAGCAAATACTTTCAATCCCAGCACTTGGGAGGAAGAGGCAGGTGGATCTCTGTGAGTTCGAGACCAGCCTGGTCTACAAAGCGAGTTCCAGGACAGCCAGGGCTGTTACACAGAGAAACCTTGTCTTGAAAAACAAAACAAAACAAAACAAAACAAAACAAAAAAACAGAAAAAAAATGTCATTGCTTTAACAAAGCTCTTTTCTGTTCTCTTAGTGTTACCAGAGATTTTAGGTAAAAACCTGGGACCTAGCAGCCCCAATCAAGCTAAGTTCAGCCACTTGTCCCCAGTACATCAATTAAATGTACAAGTTGGCTCAGTGAGTAAAAGCACTATAACATGTTGAAATAACATATGATGTATTTAACTGTGGAGGAGAAAAAAGGGTGAGACTTTTATATATCTAGGCAGATAGTATCAGCCTTTAGCAAGAGTCTCCCTGTAAAGGAGCAGGGTGAAGAGCAACTGGGAGTTATTTTTGGTCCTTTTAACCAAGCCTCCAGGAGCACTTTATCTTTTGAGGCTTGGCTGATAGTTGTATTGCAGGAAGGCAAGGGAAGAGAGGATAGGGCTGAGACAGAAAAGGCTGTGGCTGAAAGGTATCCCTGCAGGCTGGGGAAGCAGTTTGGAAGTCTATGGACTGAATTAATGTACTGAAAGTAAAGTCAGCTTTTAAAAGCCAGTCAAAGCTGGGCTGGGCTGGTGTCAGAAGCACCAGTCTTAAACGGAGAATTAGTCAAGGTCTCCTGGCGTAGGCTCTGGGGGTTGGGCAGCCTCAGACAAGCCCTGTTGAGGATAGGAGGATGGTCCATCCACTGAGAGAGGCCTCAGCCTACCCAGAGGGAGCTGGGATAGTTGCTTTGGATTTGAAGCATCAAGGCACAGTTGCTTAGGTAAGGCTGTGGGTGGGAAGGGGCAGAAAGATTTGGTAAGTCCTGCAGAGAGCTAGATAGAAGAGGAAAAGAAAAGAAAAAAAGTGTAAAGGTCCTGGAAGCGGGATTGGTACCTGAAAGAGCAAGATGAGAAGCAGAGCCGGGTGGTGGTGGTGTATGTCTTTGATCCCAGCACTGGGGAGGCTAGAGGCAGGAGGATGTCTGTGAGTTCAAGGCCAGCCTGATCTACACAGTGCGTTCCAGGACAGCCAGGACTGTTACACAGAGAAACCCTGTCTTGAAAAACCAAAACAAAAAAAGAAAGAAAGGAAGGAAGGAAGGAAGGAAGGAAGGAAGGAAGGAAGGAAGGAAGAAAGAAAAAAGAAAAGAAAGAAAACGAAGTAGAAAAAGTCTATATATAGGAAAGTTCTTGCTGCTTGTCTTTTCGGGTTCTTCTACGATGTTATCAAGATCTTTGAGAATTTGGAAGTCAAACACCCCATTTTTTCAGCGATTGGGTCAGTTTATCCTGGAACCAGGCTGAGTAATCACTTTACCCTTGAGGCACAGTTCAGAAAGGAGGAAGTTTAAGTTTTAATTTTGAAAAACTAGGAACCCATGCTGTTAAGGGGAGCCCAGGGTGGTCTGAGGATTCCAGCCCCACTGACAGGTGTGCCCAGAAGGATTTCAGGCAGCAGCAGAACCTCTCCGGGAGAGGGAGGAAAAGGCACAAAGAAATGGCGACAGACCTTGACCACACCAAGCTTCTAGCTTGGCAGTGCCCAGGGACTGTCTCACAGGCACCTTGGAGGAGAAAGAGAAGACAGAAGGGATCGCGTGCCATTTATAGGGGTATGTATGAGTCCAGTGTTGGGTGAGAGCACAGGAGCAAGACTCCAGGCCCTTAGAAGGAAGCAAGAGAGAGAAATCTCCTGATGGATTACCCAGAGGGCAGTCGGAGGTTCAGACCTGCTAAACACTGCATGTAATTTTGGGTGTCTGTAGAGTCACCCCGGCCTGGACCTGGAAGTCCCAACAAGCAGACAGCAACTCTCATGCAATCAAAAGGTGAGGCTGGGAGGAAGGACAGGGGAGGACAGAATGAAAGCCAGGGTCTAGGAGTTAAGCCTGAGATGAGCTGCCAGCACCTGATGCTTTCTGGACTGCAAAGAGGTCTTTGCTCCAAGCACCTGTCCTCACACATGGCACCAAATGTAAGAAGAGAGAGAAGGTGGTTCTGGAGGAGTGACGTGTTTATTTCAGAATAAACCTGAGAAGGGCTCTCATCACAGGGAAGAGTGGACTTCTCTAACGTGTGAGGGTTTTAGTCAGATCTGAGCTGAGGGGGCTGAGTTCCTTCCTATCCAGCCACACAGTGTTAATGTTCAACTAGGACATTCGGGTTTGATACTGTTTTGACTTAGGTGCTATTCCAGCTAGCAAGTGCTCCCAGGAGGGGAGGGAGCTGGAATGGAGTTGCCTCTGAGCCTTGCTCTTGTTCCCACAGGCACATACAGCGAAGGCTGGGGACCTGTGTCTGAAGCCCAGGATGTACCTTGTGGAAAAAAAGAACTGACTCCCATAAGCTGTCTGCTGACCTCCACATGCACATTGTGACACACTTACCGAGACACACACGCACGCACGCACGCGCACACACACACACACACACACACACACACACACACGGAAATAAGCGTAGTAATTCTTTTACATTTTTAACAAAAATAAAAACAGTAATTTAAAACTTTTTAACATGTGCATATGTTTGGGGGTGTATACTACATACATGAAGGTGCCTGCAGAGGCCAAAGAGGGTGTTGGCTCTTTCGGAGCTAATTGTTTTGAGCCTCCTGACTCGATGCTGGGAACAGAGCTCCTGTCCTCCGGAAGGGCAGCAAGTGCTCTCAACTGATGAGTCCATCCTCCAGCCCCATCAGTAAAAAATAAACTTTAACATTTTGAGGTTTATTGTATTTTGCATGTATGTATGTTTAACCTACATGTGTTCATGTGCATCATGTGTGGGTCTAGTGTCAGAAGAGGGCATTAGATTCCCTGGAACTAGGGTTATGAATAATAGTGAGCCACTACATGGGTGCTAAGAACTGAACCTGGGTCCTCTGAAAGAGCAACAAATGCTCCTTTTTGTTTGTTTATTTGTTTGTTTATTTGTTTGGACATGGTTTCTCTGTGTACTAGCCCTGGCTGGCCTGGAACTCACTTTGTAGACCAGGCTGGCCTTGAACTTACAGAAATCCACCTGCTTCTGTGGTGATATTTTGTTGTACCCTAATAAAATTTGCCTGAAGATCAGAGAACAGAACAAGCCACTAGATTAAACATAGAGGCTAGGCAGTGGTGGCACACACCTTTAATCCTAGCACTCGGGAGGCAGAGATCCGTCTGGATCTCTGTAAGTTCAAAGCCACCCTGGACTACATGAGATTGATTCAATCTAGGAAACAGAGACAGGCAATGGTGGCATACACCTTTAATCCCAGTATTTGGGAAGCACACACACCTGTAATCCCAGGAAGTGATGGCTGGGCTGAGAAAGGTATATAAGGCGTGAGGAGGCAGGAACCAAAGCTTTTTGGCTGAATCCTTTCAGCTAGAGCCCTTTTCGGCTGACGCCTCTTTTCACCTGGACCCCCTTCGACTGAGACATTCAGTGAGAGGATTTGTGGAGTTGGCGAGGTGAGACACGGCAGTGACTTGTTCCTTTATCTCTCTGATCTTTGAGCATTTACCCATCTGGTGCCAGGTTTTTAATTTTAAGGCCATTTAGGATTCAAGCAACATGCTTCTGCCTCCCCAGGGCTAGAATTAAAGGTGTATGCCACCACTGCCTGGCACAACAAGTGATCCTAACCATTGAGCCATCTCTCCAGTCCAATTAAAAAAATTTTTTAGAGAGTTATTTATTTTATGTGTTTTATGAGTGTTTTGCCTTTATATGTGTATGTACTGCATACATGCCTAGTGTTCTCAGAGGTCAGAAGAGGGCATTGGATCCCATGGAATTGAAGTTTCAGATGGCTGTAAACTACCAAATGGGTACTAGGAAGCAAGCCCAGTTCCCTTGCAAGAACAAGTGTTTTTAACCACTGAGCCACCTCTCTAACTCTACATTCATTTTAAAATATTATTTATTTATCTATCTATCCTGGAATTAGCTTTGTAGATCAGGCTGGCCTCTGCCTCCCAAGTGCTGGGATTAAAGGTGTGCGACATCACTGCCCGGTTAATATACTTTATTCTTATTTATGCATATGTATGTGGGTATGTGCATGTGTATTTGTATGTCCATGGAATCCAGAAGATGGACATACAAGATGGAGTCACAAGTGATTGTGAGCTGCCTAATATGGATTCTGGGAATGGAATTCAGTTCTTCTGCAAAAGCAGTATCAACTCTTAACTACTGAGCCATCTCTCTAGTCCAGGAAAGCTAAAAAGGCTATTGTTGTTGAGATAGAGTCTCACTATGTAGTCCTGACTGAACTCACAGACGTAACTCTGCCTCTGCCTTCCTGAGTGCTAGAATTAAGGTCATGGACCACCATGCCAAACAAAAAAAGCTACATTTTTTAAAATTTGTTTTGTTTTTCAAGACAGAGTGTCTTTGTGTAGCCCTGGCTGTCCTGGAACTACCTCTATAGATTAGATTCAAACTCACAGAGATCTGCCTGCCCTTTGCCTCCTGAGTGCTGAGAATAAAGGTGTGTGCCATGCCAGGCAAAAGCTACATCTTATCATCAAGTGTTCTGTTGAATCTAATGAAAATGTGTATGAACAAACCTTGTTAAATGAACCTTACCTTCCTAGTCGCCTCTCTACACAATTAGGGACCATATTGTCTTTAGAATAATTTCACTTCACCAGGTTACAATAATGAGACCCTATCTCAAAATCACTAACAAATGGAGTCACTTGTGCCAGCCCTTCCTAAAGTAACTAAAACCAAGAGGTTATTAAGAAATGATTCTTAAAATATGCCTTTTAATCCCAGCCCTTGGGAGGCAGAGGCAGGCAGATCTCTTTGAGCAGACAGCCAGCCTGGTCTACAGAGTGAGTTCTAGGACAGTCAGGGTTACACAGAGAAACTGTGCCCTGGAAATGTGCCTCCACTCCCCACCCTATCTCACCCCCCCTCAAAAAAAAAAACAGGAAAAATTAAGGAGACATAGGAAGGAAAGGGAAACCATGAGAAAGAAAATAAAGCCGAGCATAGTGGTACATGCCTTCAATTCCAGGAGGAATTCAAGAAACAAACAGGCTCTTTCCGTTCTGCTGCCGCCATGCCATCCAGACTGAGGAAGACCGGGAAACTCCTGGGCCACGTGAGCCACGGCCACGGCCGCATCGGTAAACACCGCAAGCACCCAGGAGGCCGCGGTAATGCTGGAGGCATGCATCACCACAGGATCAACTTCGACAAATATCATCCAGGTTACTTTGGGAAAGTTGGTATGAGACATTACCACTTAAAGAGGAACCAGAGCTTCTGTCCGACTGTCAACCTGGATAAATTGTGGACACTGGTCAGTGAGCAGACACGCGTCAATGCTGCAAAGAACAAGACTGGAGCTGCTCCCATCACTGATGTTGTGCGATCGGGCTACTACAAAGTTCTGGGGAAGGGAAAGCTCCCTAAGCAGTCTGTCATCGTGAAAGCCAACTTTTTCAGCAGAAGAGCTGAAGAGAAGATAAAGGGTGTTGGAGGTGCCTGTGTCCTGGTGGCTTGAAGCCACCCAGGGAGGTTAATTAAATGCTAACATTTTCCAAGTGAAAAAAAAAAAAAAGAAACAAACAGATCTCTGAGTTCAAGGCCAA
This sequence comes from Peromyscus attwateri, assembly GCA_902168425.1. NCBI lineage: Eukaryota > Metazoa > Chordata > Mammalia > Rodentia > Cricetidae > Peromyscus > Peromyscus attwateri. The sequence continues at coordinate 13,390 of CABHPP010113728.1, forward strand.
CCTGGTCTACATAGGGAGTTCCAGGCCAGTCAGAGTTATATAGTTGAGGCCTTGTGTTAAAAAAAAAAAAAAAGAAAGGAAGGAAGGAAGGAAGGAAGGAAAAAAGGGAGGAGGGAGAGAATAAGAAAAAGAAGAGGAGAAAGAGAAGGAGGAGGGGAGGAGGAGGAGGGGGAGGAAGGGCTTGCTTGTTCTGCTGACGGAGTCAGAAACTTTGGACCAACCTGCCCATGAAGACAACACGTGTTCCCCTGAGTCTTTGAGGATAACAAAGTCTTACACAGCTACAGACTAAACCCTAACAAGCTGTGATCTGTCAGAGTGTACCTGAACTTAACTAGAATCATGTTGATGATGAGAACTAAGGACTTGAGGTGCTGCATATATAGAAAGGATGCTCCTTTTACTAATTTCATTTGTTTTTAAGGTGGGCCGTGGTGGTGCACACTTTTAATCCCAGAATTTGGAAAGCAGAGGCAGACGGATCTCTGGTCTACAGAGCCAGTTCTGGGATAGCCAGGGCTACACATTTTTTTGGGGGGTGGGGTGGGGGATGTTTTAGGACAGGGTGTATTTTAGGACAGGGTTTCTCTGTGGAGCCTTGGCTGTCCTGGAACTTGCAGACCAGGCTGGCCTCGAATTCACAGAAATCCTCTTACCTCCGACTCCCAAGGGCTGGGATTAAAGGCATGCGAACTCCTGCCTTAGTCTTTCCTCTTGAGAAGCGATCTCACTATGTATCCCTGGCAGGTCTGAAACTCCCTGTGTAGACTTTAACTGAGATTCTCCTGCCTCTGCCTCCTAATTGCTAGGACCACAAGCCTGAGCCACCATATGTGGTTTCCCTGTTCATTTTTATTTATTTATTGTGGTGCTGGGGAAGCCTCTGAGCCACACCCCTAGCCTTCAAGGGCTCACAGATGGTGGGCAAGGGAGAGCATTCAGTGCCCATCTTAGCTTTCCTTAAACCAGAGTGAATGATTCTCACAGGCATTTTGTTGTCTTTCCCCTGATTCCATATGCATTAAAGTTCTCATTTTGTTTTGTTTTGTTTGTTGTTTTTGAGATAAGGTCCCTCACTATGCAGCCTTGGCTGGCTTGGAACTCTGTATGTAGACCAGCCTGGCCTCCAACTAACCTAGGTGTTCTCAACCTGTGGGTTGTGACCCCCAAAGGGGTCACATGTCAGATATCCTGCATATTAGATATTTGCATTACAATTCATAACAGCAGGGCTGGAGAGATGGCTCAGAAGTTAAGAGCTGAGTTCAATTCCCAGCAACCACATGGTGGCTCACAGCCATCTATAATGAGATCTAGTGCCCTCTTCTGGCCTGCAGGCATTCATGCGGACAGAATACTGTACCCATAATAAATAAATAAATCTTTAAAAAAAATCCATAACAGCAGCAAAATTACAGTTATGAAGTAGCAACTTAATTGTTTTATGGGTGGGGGTCACTACAATGTGAGGACCCGTATTAGAGGGTGGCAGCATTAGGAAGGTTGAAGACCAATGCTAAAATACATCAATCTGTCTCCTCCTCCTCCTGAGTGCAAGGTTAAAGGGGTGAGGTATCCTATTTTTAATTTTTAATTGTATTGTAATTTTTGTTTTGTATGTGTATGTCAGGTGTTGGTTCTCTCCATTTACCATGCATTTCCTGGGGACTGAACTTGGGTTGTCTGCCTTGGCAGCCGGGGCCTTTTTCTAGTTTTTTAGAAACAAGGTCTCAACCATCCTGGCCTTGGACTCAGCAGCCTCCTGCCTTAGCCTCCTGCTGGTACTACGGACATATGCCACTGATCAAAGGACACTTCTATATTCTGCATTATAAAGATACATTTGTGCTCCAAATTGTAAAGGGAAGCTGTATGTACATCTGATTAATAGCTTAGTAAGTACACACCATTGGTATTTTCTTTGTTCTAAGTCAGCCCAGGTGCTCCTGGAGGAGTACAAGGTTGAAATCATCAGACATTAAGTACCCTCAGTGGTTCAAGAAGTGCCTGAGGACAAGAGCAAGCCAATATTCCAGCAGCTGGCACCAGTGAGTTCCACACACAACAAAGGTGGGACGCGAAGGGGAGAGGAAGACATGTTGTGGGGGGTGGGGGTGGGGGGGGATGAGAGGGAACATGATCGTGGATGCAAGTAAGAAATTGTTTTTCGTTTTGTTTTTGTTTTGTTTTGTTTTGTTTTCCCGGAGCTGAGGACCGAACCAGGGCCTTGCGCTTGCTAGGCAAGCGCGCTACCACTGAGCTAAATCCCCAACCCCGAAACTGTTTATTTCTAAGTGCCTGAGACACTGGTGAGATGGCTCAGAGTGGGTAACTGAGCTTTCTGTGTAAACCTGAAGGCCTGGGCTTGTTTTTCTAGAGTAACTGCAGGTAAGGAGAGAACCAGCTCCACACAGGGGTCCTCTGACCTCCACACACATACTGTGGCAAAAGTGCACCTCCCACGCACATACACCTCCACAGTGATAGTAAGTACAAAAATTAGAAGTTCAAACCGAAGTGTCTCATTCCCAAATACACACAGAACAAGAGGCGGCTGCAAGGGGCTGGAGAGATGGCTCAGCGGTTAGGAACTCTGGCTGCTCTTCCAGAGGACCCGGGTTCAATTCCCAGCACACCCATGGCAGTTCACACCTGTCTGTAACTCCAGTTCCACGTGATCTGATACCTTCACACCAATACACATAAAAATAAAGTTAAATAAATTATTATTTGAAAAGAGGCAACTGCAAGGCATGAGAAGAAGAGAAGCACACATATTACAAGTCAGGCGGCTGACCGTCTAACTAGAGAAGTTTTGTTCCCTAGCTTTCTCTTCACACAGTGTACAAATATCCCACAACAGAGAAGCAAGGCTGAATGAACTCTGCAATGGATAACTGCTCTTTCTCCTCCACCTCTTTCTCCCTATAACCTCTACCGGCTGGAGCGGAAATGGAAGGCAGTTTCTTGTTTGTTTGGTGTGTAGGTGTGTTCCTTTGCCAATAGGATGCGTATTGTAGAGGCCAGAAGTCAACATTTCCACCTTATGGTTTTTGAGAGTCTCACTGGATCTGGAGCTCATCCACTGGCTAGGCTGGCTGTCCAACAAGTGCCACAGATCTATATGCAGGCTGTACATTTTTCCTCCTTCTACATGGGTGCACACCCGCAGGCACACTCACACGTGTAAATACGCACACACCTTTCCTGCAGGCACACTCACACATGTAAATACGCACACACCTGTGTGTAGAGCTACAGCTGCTGGCACAGGAGATATCGTGGTATTAGGGCAGGAATCAGCCAGAAAGATCCACGCTGCAGTGAGAAGAAAACTGCAGCCAGCTAAAACCACGGGACTGTGGCTGGAAAGGAGGAAGGAAGGAGAGGGAGTGGGATGGGCAGAGCTGGCGAGGCAGGGGAAAACCACTGAAGGAAGCAGACAGCCTAAGTCATGGGACAGTACTGATTTCCTCTCTTCATTTCCTGATTTTACAGACTGCTATTGCACATGTCACCCACAAACAACGCTCTGTTAAAAGTGGGTAGAAGTGATTGAGTTAGCCGGGCATTATGGCATTGTGAATTCAAGGCCAGCCTGGAATACACAGCAAGAGCCTATCTTTTAAAAGAAATGCTTTTTGTAACCTAGTGGTAGAGTGCTTTTCTAGCATGTACAAGACCCTGAGTCTGCTAGGCATGGTGGTGCACGCCTTTAGTCCCAGCACTCGGGAGGCAGGGGCAGGCAGATCTCCATGAGTTGCAGGCCAGCCTGGTCTACAAAGTGAGTTCCAGGATAGCCAGGGCTACAAAGAGAAACCCTGTCTCGAAAAACCACAAAAAAACAAAACAAAACAAAAAAATGACCCTGAGTTTATTCCTTAGTACCATGTACATAAAAGCATGATTTATTCATCCAGTGGACAGATATTTAATGATATCTGTCATGTGCTGAAAGCTTTCTGGAAGGATAGACAATTGTCACTCAGGAAATTAAAGGAAGCAGCAATCTAGACAATACTAACATAACTTATGAAGGAATAAGGCAGAATCCTACATTCCAGGAACTATACCTTGTTGAATATGGCAGGAATTAGGCTGGGGATGTAGCTTGGTTGGTAGATTGCTTGCCTAGCATGCATGAAGCTCTGGGTTCAAACTTGGGTACTAAATAAACCTGCACGTGTTCAGTGCCACGTGGGGATAATGACCAATGTTATCCCTTTTTACTTCATGGTAAGTTCCAGCCTAGCCTGGAATATATGAGATCCTGCCTAAAAAGAAAGAAAGAAAGGAAGGAAGGAAGGAAGGAAGGAAGGAAGGAAGGAAGGAAGGAAG
>CABHPP010113728.1:17737-31483 GCA_902168425.1 Peromyscus attwateri
AAGGAAGGAAGGAAGGAAGGAAGGAAGGAAGGAAGGAAGGAAGGAAGGAAGGAAGGGAGAACTGGAGAGATGGTTTAGTGGTAAGAGCAATAGCTGCTCTTCAGAGCTCTTCCAAGTTCAATTCTCAGCACGCGTATGGGGGCTAAGAGCCATCTGTAGCTCCATTCTAGAGTATCAGACGCCCTCTCCTGGTCTTCAGGGGCAATGATGCATGCATGTACATGGTGTAGAGACATACATGTAGGCAAAATAAACACCCATATGAATAAAATAGAAACAAATACATCTTTTTAAAAGGGGAACATAGGTGACTAGCATAGCTGACACATGATTCTCACTAATAAGGAGGTTGAGACACAGGAACCTGAGGGGAAAAAATTAAGCAAATCTATTAGAAAATAAAGGAAAGATTGGGAAGCTGGCTCAGTGGGCAAGACTGCTTGCTCTGCAAGCCTGTGAACCTGAGTTCAAAACCCCAGTGCTTACATAAACCTGGGCACGGCTCTACATGCCTGTAGGTCCAGCATTGGGGGTGGGGTGAATCATGAGTGTTTACTGGCCAGCCAGCCTAGAGGAAAAGGCAAGTTTCCAGTTCATCAGAAGACCCTGTTTCAACAGGAAAGAACACTCGAAGCTTTTCTAGAGTATCCAAGTTTGGTTCCCAACATCCACATGGTGATTCACAACCCTCTGTAACTCCAGTCCCAAGGGATCCAAAGCCGTCTTCTGGCTCTTCTGATTTTTTAAAATAATTTGCTTATTTTTATTTTATGTGCATTGGTGTTTTGCCTGCATGTATGTCTGTCTGTCTGAGGGTCCCCTGGAACTGGAGTTACAGACAGTTGTGAACTGCCATGTGTGTGCTGGGAATTGAACCCGGGTCCTCTGGAATAGCAGTCAGTGCTTTTAACCGCTGAGCCATCTCTCCAGCCCCACTCTTCTGACTTTTGAGAACACCAGGCATGCATGTGGTGCACATACGTACAAGCAGGCTAAGTTAGGCTCTCAAAATAAAGGAAGGAGGGAAAGTAAAAATAGGCAGTTTATTGCAAGCTTTATAGCTCAATAGGGCTCTTCTTTTAAAAAAATATTTAATTCATTCTTTGGATTTTTTTGAGACAGGATCTAACTATGTAGCTCTGGCTGGTCTGGAACTTACTGTGTAGATCAGGCTGACTTCTAATTCATAGAGACACACCCTGCCTCTGCCTTCTGAGTACTGGGATTAAAGGCATGTGCCAACATACTCAGCTATTTTTTTGTTATGTTTTTCAAGATAGGGTTTCTCTGTGTAGTCCTGGCTGTCTTGGAACTCACTTTGTAGACCAGGCTGACCTCGAACTCAGAGATCTGCCTGCCTCTGCCTCCTGAGTGCTGGGATTAAAGGCGTGTGCCAACACACTCAGCTATTTTTTTGTTTTGTTTTTCAAGATAGGGTTTCTCTGTGTAGTTTTGGTGCCTGTCCTGCATCTTGCTCTGTAGACCAGGCTGACCTCGAACTCACAGAGATCTGCCTGGCTCTGCCTCCTCAGTGCTGGGATTAAAGGAGTGTGCCACTACCACCTGGCTAAAAAATGATTTTTAACAAAAAAAGCATGAGTTTGACTGTTTTGCCTGCATGTATGTATGTGCACCATGTAAGTGTAAGTGCCCAAGGAGGCCAGAAAAAGGAGTCAGATCCTGGGGAACAGGAGTTATGGATGGTTGTGAGCTGCCCTGTGAATGCTGAGACTCAAACCTGAGTCCTCTACAAGAGCAGCAAGTGCTCTTAACTGCTGAGTCATCTCGCCAGCCCCTGTCTTTACTTTTGAATTAAGTGTATGCACGTAAGTAGGTGCATGTGTGTGGGAGTATCTTGGAGGCAGAAGGAATCGGATCTTTTGGAGTGGAATTATGAATGGTTGTGAGCCACCTAATGTGAGATCCAAACTTGAGTCCTCTGAAAGAGCAGTATGTGTTCTTACCCACTGAGTCACCTCTCCATCCTCATCTCGCTGTTGACACAGAGAGAACAAGCCAGAGATGGCTGGTCGGGTAGGGGTGCTTGCACACAGGTCAGATGACCGAGCTGGATCCCGGGATCCCACAAGGTGGCAGAAGAGAATTGATTTGTGACAGTTGTCTTCTGACTTCTGCATTCACATACATACACACAAGTTAAATAAATAAATATTAAAACAAAACAAAACAAAACAAAAAACCCAAAAAACAAAAAAACAGGAGCTGGGTATGGTGGTGCACACCTTTAATCCCAGCATTTGGGAGGTAAGCGAATCTCTGAGTTCAAGCGAGTTCTAGGACCACCAGGGATACACAGAGAAACCCTGTCTCAAAAAAAAAAAAAAAAAAAAAAAAAAAAAAAAAAAAAAAAAAAGAAAGAAAGAAAAGAAAAGAAAAGAGTCTCATCTCTCTTTTAGGAAACCTAGTAATAGTTATTAACATGTTAAATGTGTATCTCTTCTTATCCAGCAATTGTTAAGAATTTAATCTGCAGGAACAATAGAAGAGTGAAAGGGATTTACTGTGTTTGCTTGTAGTTCTGGGTGTTGAACGAAGGGCCTTGGGGGGCCTTCTTAGGCAAGCACTAACACGCCTTTTTTTTTTTTTTTTTTTTTTTTTTTGGAGGCAGTGTTTCTTTGTGTAACAGCTTTAGCTGTCCTGGGACGCGCTCTGTAGACCAGGCTGGCCTCAAACTCACAGATATCTGCCTGCCTCTGCCTCCTAAGTGTTGGGATTAAAGGCATGTACCACCACACCTGGTTTACTAATACACCTTTTATTTGTTTTTCTTTTCCTTTCTATTTTGAGACAGTTTCCCTAAGTTGCTTCAGCTGGCTTTGACTTTGTAATGTTCCTTCCTCAGCCTCCCTAGTAGTTAGGACCACAGGCCTTTACTAGGTCCAGCTGTTGCATTGTTTAGAAGAGAGGAAAGTACCTAAGTGTCCCTACAAAGGGAACTGGCAAATAAGTTATTACGCATCTATACTATAAAAGCCATTCAGGCCGGGCGGTGGTGGCGCACGCCTTTAATCCCAGCACTCGGGAGGCAGAGCCAGGCGGATCTTTGTGAGTTTGAGGCCAGCCTGGGCTACCAAGTGAGTTCCAGGAAAGGCGCAAAGCTACACAGAGAAACCCTGTCTCGAAAAAACCAAAAAAAAAAAAAAAAAAAAAAAAGCCATTCAGTCACAAAAAGATAGCTCTGTAAATGTTGTTAGAGAGTACTGTCCACGATATGTTAAGAGAGGGAAAAGCAAACATTCAGTTATGATTACCAAAGGTGGATTTGGTATTAGTTATATTCAGTTTATTCAGCCCTGAGGGTCAAGGTCCAAGAGTTTCAAAAGGCCAGCACAGTAGTTCCTGCCCCTGGATAGAGGTTGTGCAAGCTGAAAGAGGAGGCTGGCCCTAGCTTGGGTGGGTGTGGGGATTTCTTCTTCAGCTCTGTCTCAATCAGAGCAGAGCCCAGCAGCCTGCATTTCCTTATCTAGAATGTGGGGCAAAGTTAAAGCCCCAGTTATATTAATAAAGTTTTTTCCTACCTCATTATGGTGAGAAGGTGACTCCTCTGAGCTCTACTGGAGCTGGGCTTTGAGGCTCTTGAGTCTTTCTTTCTTTCTTTCTTCCTTTCTTCCTTTCTTTCTTCCTTTCTTCCTTTCTTTCTTTCTTTCTTTCTTTCTTTCTTTCTTTCTTTCTTTCTTTCTTCCTTCCTTCCTTCCTTCCTTCCTTTCTTCCTTTCTTCCTTTCTTTCTTTCTTTCTTTCTTTCTTTCTTTCTTTCTTTCTTTTTTCTTTAAGGAAATCTAGCAGATAAACTGTGGTTACAAAGCTAGTCTTTCAGTTAAAGGCCAATGACAACCAAGTTGCTTAGCTTTGCTATGTTCTTGTCTAATTGCAGAAGAGATATTCGAGTTCATTTCATGAAATTTCAGATACCCAAGAACTAAGGCAGAGAGCATTTGATAAACATAATTAAATTTCACATAAGCCTGGGCTTACAGTGAGATCTTAAGAACTTAAGAGCTTCTTCATTAGTCTTAATCCTTTCGGGACCTGAGTATTGGACAGGTATTATTGCTTGAATGGCCAATTAGTAGCTAATTAGAACTCTGGAACTCCCTGGTCAGGTGCTGCCTAGAAACCCTCTTGAGAATGAAACAGTAAAACCAGGCGGTGGGGGTGGCTTTTGGTGGCCCAACCAGGGACCCAGCCCTAGTCAGGCTCAGGCAGAACAAGCATGAGTTTGGCTGCAGCCTAGGCTATGCAGTAAGCCTCCGTCTAAAGGAAGGAAGGGAAGGAGGAAAGGGCGGCCTAGGCTATGCAGTAAGCCTCTGTCTAAAGGAAGGAAGAGAAGGAGGAAAGGGCAGCCTAGGCTATGCAGTAAGCCTCTGTCTAAAGGAAGGAAGGGAAGGAGGAAAGGGAAATCTAGTCTGTCACTCCCATTTATCAAAGCATTCTTCATTGAAAATCCCCACACTGGGGTCTGGGATGTCAGTAGTAATAGTGTATGCTCTTCTAAGAAATACAGATGAATGGAGTGAGGACAGGATGCCATCAGCCTTAAAAATTAGATTACCAAATATATAGTTAGCTATCTGCTGTGATTTGGATATGGTTTACTTCCTGGAACCTAAAGTCGTATATTAATAAGTCAATCTGACTTTTTTTGTTTTTGTTGGTTTGTTTTTTCGAGACAGGGTTTCTCTGTGTAGTTTTGGTGCCTGGCCTGGAGCTCGCTCTGTAGCCCAGGCTGGCCTCGAACTCACAGAGATCCACCTGGCTCTGCCTCCCGATTGCTGGGACTAAAGGTGTGTGCCACCACCGCCCGGCCTGACGTTTTTTGTTTAGAGGTAAAATGTTTAGAAATGATTAGGTTTACGTAAGTTCATTAGGGTGGAGTACTGGTTGTTGAATCTTGGTGGCTTTATAAGAGGAACAATAGCAAGACAGCATGCCAAGTTTATGCCACCACAGAACTGCCAGGAAAAGGCCATCTTTAGCGAAGTGATACAACTAAAAGAGACTCTCACAGGTGTGTGTACCAAAACTGTAAGCTAAATGTACCTATTTTCTTTACAAATTTAACCTGCTTCTCAGTATTTCATTATAGCAATAAAAAGCTGTCTAATATATTCCCTGAGAGCAATTTCTTTCTTTCTTTTCTTTTCTTTTTTCCTTTTTTCTTTCTTTCTTTCTTTCTTTTTTTTTTTTTTTTGAGATAGGATTTCACTGTGTAGCTCTGGCTAGCCTAGAACTCCATGTAGACTAGGCCAACCTTTAACTCGTAGAGATCCACCTGCTTCTGCTAACTGAGTGCTGGGATTAAAGGTGTTTGCCACCATGTCCAGCTACAGTCTCCTTCCACCTGAAGAATCTGTGTATTCCACATTCACTGAGTACCAATTGCTTATAGGCCATGTGCTGGACATTGAGATGCTGAGGTAAAGTTGTTACCTTATCTTTTTTAAAAATAATTTATTTATTTGTACTTTATGTACATTGGCATTTTGCCTGCATGTATGTCTTTCTGATCCCCTGGATCAGGATCCCCTGGAACAGGAGTTACAGACAATTGTGAGCTGCCATGTAGGTGCTGGGAATTGAACCCCAAGTCCTCTGGAAGAACAGCCAGTGCCCTTAAGAGCTGAGCCATCTCTCCAGCCCCCTGTTGCTCTATCTTAAGTAATGAACAGTTCAGTACAAGGAATGGCTCATAGTTTTCTAACTTTTGTTTAAAAATTTATTATTACATTTATTTATTTGTGTGTGCTTCTGGGCGGGGGAGGGGGCATGGTGCATGTCAGGCTTGGCTGCAAGTGTCCTTTCTTGATGAGCCATCTCTCTAGCCTTCAACCAGTTTCTTTTCAGTGATGTGAGGTACTTACAACCATGGTGACCTTGGCTTACTCAGATAGTAGTCTATTGGAGAAAGAGAGAAGGAAATAATTAACAGTTATAAAAAGATGTGATAGGGATGGAGAGATGGCTCAGTGGTTAAGAGTACTGACTGCTCTTCCAGAGGTCCTGAGTTCAACTCCCAGCAACCACATGATGGCTCACAACTACCTGTAATGAGTTCTGATGCCCTCTTCTGGCCTGTAGTCATACATGCTGTATACATAATAAATAAATCTTTTAAAAAAAAAAAGATGTGATAAGTGCTCTACCTATGATGGAAATATACACAGGAACAGTAAACACAGAAAAGGCACCCAAAAAATGACTGGGAAAGAAGGAGCTGTCAGGAAAACTATTCCAAAATCGGTAACTCTCTGTTTTGAGAGATAAACAAGAGTTAACCAATTAGTGAACAGGATGTGGGGCAGCATAGTGGTTTGCAGCATCATGATACACTTAGAGTATAGGAAACACACCTTATAGCTAGAGCGGCACAAGGTGTGCATGAGGGAGCAGAGCAAGGGGTCAGAAGGTAAAGGGCCTTGTGGATCAGGCTAAGGAAAGAGGCTGAACTTGATGCCAGAGGCAGCAGCAGGGATTTGAAAATCATGGCATGTGTTTAGTTGGGGCAATAGCATGTTTAATATAAATTCAGCTTCAATGATATGCAGTGTTTTGTGTGTGTGTGTTGTTGTTGTTGTTAATTCACAACTAGAAAAGGCCAACATCTCCTGGCTCATGAACTATGATGAGCCTTGGTTGGCCTAGAACTCAATATTTCAGCCAGGCTTGCCTGGAACTCACAGAGATCGGCCTGCCTCTGCCTCCTGAGTGCTAGGATTAAAGATGTGAGCCTCAATACCTGGCTGATGACCAGACCTCTCCTGTCCTCTTTTGTCAGGAGTCTCAGCTATTCACCCATATAAGCTGACTCTGCTCTGAACCCTTTTTGGTGTTAAAGCTTCCAGATTAGTGTCCATTCATCAGCCTTGTCAATCCTTATGGGAAAGTGGAAGGAGGGATGTAAGAAGCCTCTAGAACTACCACCTGTAGTCTGCCAAGGGAACATGACTAAGTGCATTAAGGGAGGTGAGATCACTGCTTTGGTTAGAGGTGTGGTGCGGCTAAAAATGAATCATTGAGACTTTCTTGCTCAGAAGTAAAGCACTCCTTTCCCAACCACAGGCTTTCTCAGTCTTCCGTGACTTTTTCACTCCTCAGGCACATCTGTCAAATGGCAAAGCAGCTATGACTCTTTGTCTTGTTTGTTTGTTTGAGACAAGGTTTCTCTGTGTATTCTTGGCTGTCCTGGAACTCACTCTGTAGATGAGGCTGGCCTTGAACTCATAGATCTGCCTGCCTCTGCCTCCGAAGTGCTGGGATTACAGGCGTGTGCTACCACATCTGGCTCTGGTTTTCTCTTAAAAGCAAGTCAAAGAGACACATCTAGTCCCAACATCACCACTCTCTTAATTGCAATGTTTTGGCAAGAAGGGCCCCCTTTCCCAGAAAGTTTTGTCTGGGACAAAGGGCTAGAAATACCGGTGCGTGAAAGGACATCTTCCCCCTGCTTCTTGGCGACAAAACTAACCCTGCCAATGAGGTCAAATGAGCTGGAGATAGAAGAGGCTGGGAGTCACCAGCCATGTATTTCACTCTCTCCAGTTCAGTTGTTCTCAGCCTAGGATGATTTTGTCACCTAGAGGACAGTTGGCAGTGAATTGGGGATGTATGCAAGGTGCAAGGGGAGAGCAGGTATGCTGTTAGAATTTAGAGGGCAGAGGCCAAGGTGTTACTAAATATCTTATTATGCACAGGACAGGCCCCAACCCCATAATAAAGAATTATTTAGACACTTTAAGTGTCTACAGTGTCCAAGATTGAGAAATAACAAAAAGTTTTTAACTTATAAAAATGTGGTTTTGATTTAATCCCAGCACTTGGGAGGCAGAGCCAGGCGGATCTCTGTGAGTTCGAGGCCAGCCTGATCTACAGGGCAAGATCCAGGACAGGCACCAAAAACTACACAGAGAAACCCTGTCTTGAAAAACAAAAAAACAAAACAAAACAAAAATGTGGTTTTGAAACCCGAGAATTAACTAGTTCTGGTGCACAGATGAAATTTAATATCAACTTTTTTTTTTAAATTAGATTCAGGGCTGGAGATTTAGCTCAGTGGTAGAGTATTTGCCTAGCAAGAACAAGGTCCTGGGCTTGGTCCTCAGCTACAAAAAGGAGATCTCATGGTAGTCTTGGCTAATCTGGAGCTCACTATGTAAACCAAATTGGTTTCAAACTTGAAGTAATCATCCTGCCTCTGTTTTTACCTCTGCTCTCTGAGTGCTAGGGTTACAGGAATGTGCCGCCATGTCCAGCTTTAACATAAATGTATTCTGAATCACCATAATGACCTCACGACACAGCCATCTTGTGGTTTGGTTTCCATGATTTTCTTTTGTATTTGTTGTTACAATGAAATAAGGCATTTAACTTTAATAGTCTATAAGCTTAATTTTTAATATCTTATATATGTCCGGGGTAGGTTGTCATTAGGTTAGCAAGGCCTAATATTAAAAATGATTGCTGCCTTGTCTTCTGTTTTACACTGATTTGTTGAACATTAATGGAGCTGCCTTGCCTGTTACACTTAGTTAGTTATGAAGAAGGAACAATGGCTTTTCATGAGTCAGATAACTGTCTCTCATAACAAATTAGGCCCAAGGCAACTACTGACAAAGAATACTATGATCAAAGATTCTATGCTTCTTTATAGAGACAAAAAAATAAAAACGGTAGAATTGAGTCACCATCCAAGTGCAGGCAAGACAGGCATACAGAACTCCAAGGAGCCCGACTACCCTAGAAATCAGGACCATCTCTAGACAGGGCATTGCTTCCAGGAAGCCTAACTTACATGTTTCCACTTGCATTTCTACCCTGACTTTTGTGGTTTTGCTTTTTATTTTTTATTTTATTTATTTTGTTTTGTTGAGACAGGGTTTCTCTGTGTAACAGCCCTGACTGTCCCAGAACTCACTTTGTAGACCAGACTGGCCTTGACTCACAGAGATCCACCGCCTCTGCCTGCCAAGTGCTAGGATTGAAGGTGTACACCACCATGTCTGCCATGTAGGGTTTTTTTGTTTGTTTGTTTGTTTTGTTTTTTGTTTTTCTTTTTTTAATAGAAGCCATATTTAGGGGCTGAAGAGATGGCTTTGGTGGTTAAGGGCACTCGTTTTCCCAGAGGACCTGAGTTCAGTTCCAGCACCCACAAGATGGCTCACAACTGTCTATAACTCCAGTTCCTGTAGATTCAAAACCCTCTTCTGGTCTCCTTGTACCAAGCATGCACGTAGTACACATACATACATATAAGCAATACTGTCATACACAGTTAAATAAAACTAAATAAATCTTTTTGAAAAGTTAAAAAAAAAAAAAGCTGGCAGGCCATGGTGTTGTACACCTTTAGTCCCAACACTGGGAAAGCAGAGCCAGAGGGATCTCTGAGCTTGAGGTTAGCCTGGTCTACAGACATCCAGGCCTACACACAGAAACCCTATTTCAAAAAACAAAAACCAAAAACCAAACCAAACAAAAAACAACTGCAAAAAAGCCATATTTACTTAAATTGGGCTAAGAAAAAACCTTTTTAGTCATTATTACTTTTAATTATGTGTATCTGTGTGTATGTGCCTGTGGAGATCAGAGGCCTTGTATGCCCTGGAGCTGGAGTTACAGGCAGTTGTGAGCCATCCAACATAAGTGGTGGGAATAGAACTCAGGTCCTCTGCAAGAACAGTAAGTGATCTTAAGTCCTGAGTCAACTTGCCAGTCTCCACATTGATTCTTTCTGTTCATGAACATGGTACACCTTCATTTATCTAGATGTTCTTTAATTTAGGATTTTATCTTAGTTTTTTTTTTTGTTTTTGTTTTGCTTTTTTTAATACTTATTTTGAGACAGGGCCTCACTCATGTGTGCCTGCCTGCCTGCTCTGGCATGCAAGTAGAGATCAGAAAGCAACTTAAGGGAGTGGGTTCTCTCCCTCCACCTGGTAGGTTCTGGGAATTAGACTGAGGTTGGCAGCACGTGCATTTACCCACTGAGCTTTCTTTTTTTTTTTTTTTTTAAAGATTTATTTATTTATTATGTATACAATGTTCTGTTTGCATGTGTCCCTGCAGGTCAGAAGAGGGAGCCAGATCTCATTACAGATGGTTGTGAGCCACCATATGGGTGCTGGGAATTGAACTCAGGACCTCTGGAAGAACAGCCAGTGTTCTTAACCTCTGAGCCATCTCTCTTGCCCCTCCACTGAGCTTTCTTGCTGATCCGGATGGTAATTTTCTTCCTTTCTTTTTTTTTTTTTTTTTTTTTTTTTTTGGTTTTTTCGAGACAGGGTTTCTCTGTGTAGCTTTGCGCCTTTCCTGGAACTCGCTTTGGAGACCAGGCTGGCCTCGAACTCACAGAGATCCGCCTGCCTCTGCCTCCCGAGTGCTGGGATTAAAGGCGTGCGCCACCAACGCCCGGCTCTTCCTTTCTTTTTAAAAAAATATTTTTTCAAAAATTTATTTTATGTGTATGAGTGTTCCAGTCCCCTGGAACTGGAGTGTGGGCTGTGGATGTAGCTTGTTCTATAGCTTCTGCCTAGCTTATGGAAGATCCGAGGTCCAACCCATAGCATCAAAATATAGAACTAGAAAAAGTGTGAAGCCTATCATCATAACTCTCCAGTGATCTCAGCACTTTGGAGGCTGGAGTCAGGGGAACTGCCTAGAGTTCAAGTCAGTCTTGGCTATATAGTGAGACTCAGTTTCAAAAACAATGGCTAGGCAAAATGGTCAGCAGGTAAAGGAACCTGAGGCCCAGCCTGATGACCTGAGTTCCATCCTTCGGAAGCACAAGATGCAAGGAGAAAACTGACCCTAAAAGCTCTCCTCTGGCCCACCTTGCTCTCAGAAGAAAGAAAAGAGTAATGACAACCATTCATCTTCAGGAGGAGAAGGAGAAAACAAAGTAACAAGGGTCCAGGAGAGATGTTTCAATGGGTAAAAGTGCTTGCTGTACGAACATGAGACTTGACTTTGGATTCCAGCACCATGGGGTGTAGAAGGGCCGTTGTAGCTGCCTAGATCTGTCTATAAACCCCCAGAGCCGAGTGGGCAGAGACTAGAGCATCTCCATCAGCTTTGCTTCAGGTTCTGTGCTTTTTTATAAAGACATAACACCCAACCTCTTCCCTTGGCTCTGCTCAAGTGTACAGGTACGTGTACCTGCAAACACACACACACACACACACACACACACACACACACACACCAAAAAGCAACTCAACAAAAAATTACTGTTGTCAAGAGAATTGAAATATGTAAAAAAATTTTAAAAAGCCAGATGCTCAGGCAGCATGACACAGCACTTCCCCATCTCTATCCCCCGTACCAGGGCCATGGGAACTAGTGGGAGTTAACTCCTCCATTAAGGAAATGAATAATGCGAAAAACTGGTCAACCTCATGCTGAGAAGGAAAAAGAAAATCACTACTGTTGTAAGGGATGATAAATACCCAGAATTTGAAATATTCAGCTAGCACGACACAGCATTCCCCTATTTCTTACCCTATTATGTTACCAATAAGAGTCGAGAGAGCTACAGAGGGACCAGGCATGGTGGCGCACGCCTTTAATGCCAGCACGGTGGAGGCAGAGGCAGGAAAATCTCTGTGGACTTGAGGCCAGCCTGGGCTACATGGCAAGTTTCAGGATACTAAGGACAACATAGAGAGATCTTGTCTCAAAATAAGAAAAAAAGAAAAAAGAAAAAGAAAAAGGAAGAATAAAAGAGAGATCCAATACTATTTACTAAAAGCTCAGAGTTCCCATTTTATGTTACATGCTGTGTTGTGATTTAGGGACACAGAGATGGATGTAATTCAAATCCTACTCTCTGGAACACTGATTCTCAATCTGTGGACTGAGACCCCTTGGGTTGAAGGACCCTTTCACACCCTCAGAAAATACAGATATTTACATTATGATTCATAACAGTGGCAAGCTTACAGTTATAAAGTATAAATGAAAATAGTTTTAAGGTTGGGGTCCCCACAACATGAGGAACTGTATTAAAGTGTGGTATTAAAGGGAGGTTGAGAAGCACTGCTCTAGAAAATCATGCTAGCAGGGGGAGGCAGACATGTAAACAAAACTAAAGGATTTTATTTTTTCCTGGCGGTACAGGTTATTGTTTAGGCATAATGGTCATTTCAGGGCACAAATGAACGTCAGTAACACCGTTAGAGGAATTGCACATGCAAACCAAGGTCATGAACAGCTTTACTGGAAGTAATGCTTATCTGAGTCATTGGGCCAGGTGTATCCTCTCAAGGACAACTCGGGGGAATTGGTTTTCCTGGTATGAACAGACTTGAGGCAGTTCCGGGTTTTGAGGGAGGAAGATGGAAAAGGTATAGTAGAAATAATAGTTAACATCTCTAGTAACTAGTAATAGTAACACTAATAGTAAGAACTAAGTATTATGAGCCAGGTTTGCTGATGCATGCCAATGATCCTAGCACTCAGGAGCCAAGGTAGGAGGATCACAAGTTCAAGGCCAGCTTGGAATATAAAGGAGATGCTTGTCTCAAAAAACAAAAACCTACCACCACTGCAAACTTAGGTATTGTTCTAATGAACATTACTATTTCCATTAAGATACTAGAATTAACCAGACGTGGTGGTGCATGCCTTTAATCCCAGCACTCAGGAGGCAGAGGCAGGTGGATGGAATCTCTGAATTCGAGGCCGCCCTTTGTTTAATAGAGCAAGTTCCAGGACAGCCAGGGCTACATAGAGAAACCCTGCTTCGAACTGCCACCCTACAAAAAGGTATTAGAATTATTCCATTTTATAAGCAAGAAAAGATAAGGTTTAATGGGATTACATTTTATGTAAGGTGACATGTAAGGAACAGTGACTTTTTTTGAGACAGGGTTTCACTATGTAGTGCTAGATGTCGTGGAATTCGCTCTGTAGACTAGACTGGCCTGGATCTCTGCCTCCTCAGTGCTGGGATTAAAGGCATGAACCACTACCGCGCTAGAACAGTGGCTTTTAATTCAGGAAACTGACCACACAGCCCCAGTTTTTAAAACCACAAATCAGATCAGTGACAAGATCAGATTCAGAAAGATTTAAGAATGGAAAAAAATGGATGCAAGACAGAAACGCAGCGTACAGTCACTAGAGATCAATGGAGTAGGATACCTCATAAGTGGTGTGGGTTACTGAGGGCCAGAGAAGTTTTTTTTTCAAACGATTTCTTTCTTTTTATTTTATGTGCATTGGTGTTTTGCCTGCGTGTACGTTTGTGTGAGGTGTTGGATCCACTGGAACTGGACTTACTGACAGTTGTGAGCTGCCCTGTGGGGGCTGGGAAATTGAATACAGGTCCCCCGGAAGAGCAGCCAGTGCTCTTAACCTCTGAGCCATCTTCTCCAGCCCTAGAACAGGGTTTTCGAGGCCGGGATGCAATTGAGAAATGCACAGTTCCCCGAACATGGGGTAATTAGACGTGGTCTTCCGTGAGCAGATAGGAAGACCCTTACTCAGTTTGGGTCTTGAAAGCACAGCACATAAGGGTCCTGGGAATAAAGAGAGGCGAGGTTTCCCAGGTACCCCCGATTAAAAGAGGATGCCTCAAGGGGCAGCCCTTCCCCACCTTCCCCATTCCTCCCAACAGCAGCCGCGAAAGCGTGGACGTTTTTTGGAGACGCCCCCCAACTCCAGTCCCGTCTAGGGAAAGCGCTGAGTCATCCCGCCAGGGCGGCCGGGGCGGGGCGGGGCTCAGCCGGATC
>CABHPP010113729.1:0-11993 GCA_902168425.1 Peromyscus attwateri
ATTTTTTCCATAAGACACTCTAAGGTTTCATCATCTAAGTGAGTTGGAAAGTGTCCCATATCTCTTACAAGGTACTCAGGGGGACAGGGGTATGGATCAGTTGGTAAATGGCTTTTTGCACAAGCATGGGAATGTGAGATTGGATCCTTAGTACCCATGTAAGAATCTGGCACTGGGAAGGAGGAGATAGGTGGATCCCTGGGACTCATAGCCAGCCAGTCTAGCTGAATTGGAGCTCCAGCTCAGGAGATACCATATCTCAAAAAACAAGGTAGGTGGTATCTGGGGAAATGACACCTGAGGTTGACATCTAGCCTCCACACAAGCATGTGTGCATGGGCACACATACCTACATATACATACACACATATATCACAGATACACATATAGCACACACACACAATTAAATTTAATAAAAAATAAATTTAAACTACATTTAAAAAAACATTTATCTTTCTTTAAAAAGAATAACATTCAGGCCCATCCATAGGTTTGTAGTTGGTCAGGATAACCCTGGGCTAATCTCATGAGAATGAAGAAGCTTTCCCATCAGAGATTGTTTGCACTGATTCATACTTTACACTTTTTCTAAGAATCAGGGTGAGATTCACTGAACATAAAGTGTTTTAATGTATACAGCTTAAAGTGCGTGCACTACTTTTCAGGACTGAGGATGTATTGTGAATAATATTCCTCTTAAGAACTTACTAAGGCACTATCTATTTAATTAGAGTTTCAGTAAATTTCAAAAGCCTGTCACAGCTGGCCTTGTGTGCCACTGAATACCAGCTACTTTATGGAGTTTTATAGAGCAGAGAAAGTTCTTAGTTAAGATTATGCTCTCCAACAATATTAAATGACTTCAAATAACACTTTATTATCCAAATGTAAGCTTGGAAATCATTTTTTTCTTACTTCAAATAGAGCTCAATAAGAATGTAGCTTGACTTAAAACCATGAGAATGAGAGATTTCAGGAAATAGCCTGCAAGTCCCTGCATCATCGTGCTCCCTGGTGTTTGTGTAAAGGTAATATGAGATGCATTGTGACTGCTCCTTAACCTCAGTGAAGGTCTCCAAATCTCCAGGCAGCCAGAGCCACTTTTAATTGATTGGGGATTTGGGAAAGCCACTGAGGAGTTTGTGCAGCTGCAGAAAGCTGTGTTTTGAGTTTAGAAAGAAAACGGGGATTATTGGGAAGGGTAGGTCAATATGAGACACACAGTTCCCTGTGCACAACCAAGGCAAGATGGAAGGAGATGAGTCAGGGTCCATGGGGTTACCCTGCTGTAGGTGACTTAGTCAACTCCTTCTGTAGCTGCATTTCTATAGAATGCTGCCTGTTTCTGCCATTTTTTTTATAAAGCAGATCTTTGTGTGGCCATGCACTTGAATGTACAAACATTTTCAGGAACTAATTTAAGTGATTGTTGTGAACAAAAATGTAAATGACCAACAATTACATTCCAAAACTTACAGACCATAGAAGACCCAAGTGAGTCATTTGTTACTTGTGCAAGCTAGATGAGAAAGAAACTCAAGTCAGTTCACAGTGAGCTGTTTGGGCAGAGCTAAATCAGCAGCAGAAGAAAGATAAAGATAGTCAGGAGAAAGGGCCCAGGAGTGAGGTCTGGAAGTCCCGAGGAAGTGGGTAGCAAAGAGCAGCATAGAACAACCAGTCTGGCTTGAACTTCCTGCTGAGGAGGTTGCATGGTCTTCCCTGGACACGTCAGCTGAGTTCACACCTTGGGCTCCAGCTCATTTTGTAACAATTGTACCTTAGAAAATTAGAGTTCAAGATTGGCAAGGAATGGCAAATTAGGTGCCTCCTAAGGAAAGCTGATCTTGTTCAGGAGTGGAGATAGCTCAGTATTACCTGTCCTGGAAAGGATAGCTGATCTTGTTCAGGAGTGGAGATAGCTCAGTATTACCTGTCCTGGAAGAGCAAAGCCTAAAGGAAGAAATTCGTAAGAGCAGACTTGCAGAAGCTCCACATAAGATGAAGTCTCCCTGTGACGTGATCATTATGTAAAGAGAGCACTGGATCTGAGGACCTCAGTCCTTCTATACTTCTGTCCTTCTATACTATTCTGCCTCTATACTTCCTTGTATCGGGGGAGACTTCTGTAACTGTAACCATTCTAAAGCAGAGCAAGGGCTGAAGAAATGGCTCAGCTGGTAAAGGGAATTTCCCACTCATCCACAAACCTGATGACCGGACGGAGTTCAGTCCCCGGAACCCACATGGTAGGAGATTGTTGATTCCTTCAAGTTGTTCTCTGATTTCCACATGAGTGTGTCATATAAAAAAAACACCAAAACAAAAAACAAATAAATAAAAATAAAGACAGTGCAAGGAATAAGAAGAACAAAATAAAACAAAAATACCTAAGTAACAACACCACCACCCTACCAAATTGCAGGCTGTTTAGTTTCTGGAAGCTTGTAACAATGTCTTAGAAATCTCCAGCTAGCACTCAAGTTAGCCATTCTCAAGGTTAGGATTTGGTAGCATTTTATTGGCATTGGTGATCTAGAGCTCATTTTTCTGGGATTTCAGTTACCTCAGCAAGTCTGTTCAGTTGGACTCTCCAACTCTGTATCCTCCAGGAGCCCACACTGAGGGAGAGACAGGTTGGACATTGGAAAGCCTGTTTATATTCTCTGGCACCATCTTAACTTGAAATTAACCTGCCATTTACTATCAGTGTGACCTGAGGCGAGTGTTGCACATTCCAAGTTTGAAATGCCCACGTAGGGAATTCAGGAAGCAGCTGGATCCATGGAAGAAGCTCTGGAGAAAGACCCATCGCTGCAGAGCTAATAATGGAAGCCACAGGCTTAGACAGAACTGCTTAAAGGCAGTCATGGAGGGAATGAGAAAGGGCACCTGGAGTGTGTTTCAATTTCCTTAGACAAGTTTTCACTGGGTCTTTAATCAGTGAGGAAAGTTGTGCTGGGCAGTCTTGGCAGTATTTGAATAGATAATTGACTTGCCCATCATGGGTCCTCACACTCCGCTCTTGGGTTCAGCAAATGCCTAGGTAGAGTTCATTCCTCTAGTTAGACTCACTCAGCATCGAAGGCATCAGATTTGCTCATCTTCTGGTTCAGCAGTCATGCAGCACACAGAGCAGCAGGACTAGAAGCCACTTACCCCTGCCAAAACAGTAGGATATGAATGCCCTGCCTTAAAGGCGCTTGTCAAGTGCAGCAGGGAGCTGCTGACCTGGGAGGGTGGGCTGCCTCTCCCCAGCCAATCCTCTTAGTGCCTCTTCTCCAGGTTCTGCCACAAATGCTCTAAGAAAGCCATGAGAACCTTCCATCATTGTTAGCAGGGGGTAGCCCTGCATCTCAGAGATCTAAAGAGTAGAGTTTCTCACACCATGTGTTCAACAGGAGCTCCAAGCTGGAGATGGAAAAAGGAGAAGCTCCTTATTTATTTGTTGTTTGACAAATACGCCTTGAGGACTGAGGCTTCAGAAATACCCTGGTTACCAGATCAAGCAATGTCACCCCTTTCAAGGAGTTCAAATTCTGAGCATAAGTAAGTGCAATGAATAATTGCAGGTGGTTAAAGTCCTCTTCAGTAAAGTATTGACTGTGTAAGCATGACTGTGTAAGCATGAGGGCCTTTATTCTACTCCCAGAGCCCAGATACCAGGAGTGGTGATGAGCTCCTCCAATCCCAGTGCTGGAGAGATAAAAGCAGGTAGATCCCTGGGGCTTTCTCACTGTCCAGCCCAGCCTACTTGGTGAATTTCAGCCCAGTAAAAAAATTTTCTCAAACAAAGGTGAATAGTGCCTTAGGAACTATACCCAGATGTGTGTCATCCTCACACATGTACATGCGTATATGATGTGTGTGCACCCACATGTATGTGCAACCTGTGGGGGCCCACAGAGGTTCCCTAGTAAGGCCTTATTCAAGGTCAGAGAATCTAAGCTTGCTTTACCCAGCAGGGCTGCATAATAGGATGATTTGGCCAGAGGGGAGGTTACCAGGAGTTTTGAAGGGTCTGTACTTGGCTGTATGTTCTGCTTTGATCTTGAAAGGGGGAGGTCTTTTGCCTCTCCCCTTGGTAATGTATAAAATGCCCATTAGAATAAATCTCAGGGTGACTGGGTGTTGACCCAAGGCCCTCCTGAAGCTATCCTGTGTCTCTGTTTTTCTTGTCTACATCTACATTTCTATCTAATACTTCCTCATTCCTCTCTCCACCCCCCCCCCCAAGAACCCTTCGACAGGTTGGAGCTGGACTCCAACATGCACCCATGTGCACATACACATGTACTCCCATACCTGAACATCCCACACTTGTACTTACACATTTGTACCCACTCACACATGTTCACCTGCTCACACAAGTATGCGTACACATGCGTGCATATTCTTCAGTCAGGGAAGACAGGCCTTAAATGATGTTCAGGGCAGAGAGATAGGGAGTGGGGACCAGGAAGAAGGCTAGGTCAGGAAAGGGATTGATAATTCTAGGAAGTAAGAGGGGACTAGTAGGCTGGGCGGTGGTGGTGCACGACTTTAATCCCAGCACTCGGGAGGCAGAGGCAGGTGGACCTCTGTGAGTTCGAGGCCAACGGGGGCTACAGAGTGCGTTGTAGGAAAGGTGCGAAGCTACACAGAGAAACCCTGTCTCAAAAAACAAAACAACAACAACAAAAAAAACCCTCCAAAAAACAAAAGGAGGGGCTGGCTGGTAAGCCTGTTTATAGCTTCTGACCAGAATTCTGCATGTATATTTTAAAATTCACACTTTACTGCTGTGCATTACATCTGTGTCACGTGAGACTGTGGGGCGGGCGGGGGGGGGGGGGCCCCCTGCAGTGGGGGGGGGTGGGGCAGCTTGCAAATTATACTATGATAAATTACAGCATTGACCCAAAAGGCTCCGGTGGCATCAGGCTCAACTGTGAAGAGCCTTTCTTCCTAATCATACATGTAAGGGGTGGCTTGTTGTGTTTGTGCATTGATTTTTTTTTTTTTAAAGCAGGGGTAGGCAAAGACTGGCTGTAAATAAGTGGATGCTGTATGAGCTGACACTTTAAAAATATGCGTACACCAATTCTTCTTGACGTTTGGATGTAATGCTGGCTTTGCAGCAGACTGGTGGACTTGCGTGGGAACGTATGCGTGGAATTCCAATCAGAAACTCCGCCACACTCGTCACCTCTCCTGCAGCAAGTGTTCCATCCAGAGCTTGAGCCACAGGGAGAAGCACAGCTCCCTTGTTTCTCCTTGGATTTCCCAAGGGCCACCTGTGAGGGGAAGCAAATGAAATAACAGGCGAGGGAGACTAGAACCAGGCCTGGGGTGGGATTTGCATCTAATCTGCATAGTGCTCGATAAGCTGAAATCGGTTCTCAGAAATGCTCACGTTAAAATTTTAGCATGGCTTCGTGTCAGCCATTTCAAAGTATTTTCTACTCATTTTCCTATTTTGCTCATATTGACTGTCTACAAATTATACATCCTTTTGCTAGAAGTATACAGCTGTGATTCTGTTCATTAGTACGGAGGAAATTCAGGGTCCGCCAGAGACCATTACTTGGCAAATGAAGCTCCAATTCAAGCTCTTCCTAATCATGCCTTTCAACGTCCTGTAGTAAAAGTGCTTTTATTTGGGGCTTGTCTGAGACGCTCAAGGGACCCACATGTGGGCGGGGCAGGAAGAAAAAGTAAACCATGCATTGGAAAGCTGCATGGAGTCAACTTCTGACATCATTCTTATAAACTACAATTTGAGATAAGTTCATTTGTTTTGTGGAATCCCAGTTTCTTCATTGTCAACTGGAGATAAATGGAAATGTCACAAGACTGTGACAACACTTAGCACAGGTCAGTGGTTAATATTGTTAGTCTGTTTACATAACCTGTCCTTCACCCATATTCTGGGCATACATTTCATCTCTATAAGCTGACAAGTGTTCCCTTGATGGTGGTTCAGGGCATAGAAAGAGAGTGTTGGCTAAGTGATTTTGGGGCCCCAGCCCTTATCCTCTATAGGGATCAGAGTGACTAGTGTGTACTTCTGAAGAGCTGTGTTGCACCTTAGAAGTACTTACATTTGCACTTAATATTTAATTAACACATGCATTGACTTCATTAGAAGCAATTACAGAAACGGCTTCAGGTAAAGACATTCTGTGAAGTTTCTGGATGCCAGGCTGTTAGGCATTCACATTTTCTATCCTTTGAGGCCTTCTTAAGATGTTTTACAGTCATATTTTAATTTGCCAATTCCTGCTAATTATCAGAACTGCTATCTGAAGAGTCACAACATAGGCAGAAAGTAGATGTAGTTGTTCAGTTTTTTTTTATATAGGTAGATTCAAGGCAGCCGTAAGATACAAATATTTTTAAATGTACAAATCATGTATAGTTGTTTTTAAAAATGACAATTCACTAAGGGAATCACATGAAATTTGTTGTTTATTATTTAAAGGCTATCTCAAGAATTTTATAAGGAAAGATGCTTTTAATTTGCAGGCAAAAGATCAAAAGTGTTCCTAGTTAAAATAAATTTCCAGTTGGATACGATGGTATAGTTCCATCCTTATATAATTCAGGAGACTAAGACAGGATAATCACTTGAGCTCAGATCTTCAAGGCCAGCCTGAGGGGACATAACAAGACTCTATCCCAAGGTAAGAGGGGATCTAAAATATTGCCTCTTTGCCCAGGGCAGTAGTTTCTAAGCATGACTACAGGTCAGCATACTTTGCCTAGTTTAAAACTGATTTCTGGGTCTGTCTTCAGAAGGTCAGAGGTAAGGGTTAAGAATTTTCATACCCGACAGATATCCGGTGGTTTTGATAGTGAGTCTGGGGTAGCTCACACTTAGAGAACTGCTTTGGGAAAGAAGCAGCTCCTCTCCTTGATACTGCAGAGTTGGGCCTTGCAGGGCTCTGTCTGCACTCTACCACTTAGCTCCACCCATTTCCATTTCTCCTGTTCTTAATTCATTACTGCACGTGTTTCATGCTAAGATGCATTGGTCTTCCTTCTACTTGACTTTTTACCATTGCCATTTCAAGGTGGGAAGTTCAGTGTTTGGTATCTGACAAGAGGGAACCAAAATATGAGATCATAGACAAACATTTTATTGGGTAGATGGGCTACTGTTTATATGAATATAACCTCAATCATTTTAATAGCCAAGAAATTCATTTATTCATTCATGTGTTCTGAGTTTTGAGATACTCCATAAATATGAATGATGGCTTTCTTCTCTAATGGAGTTTAGTACTGAATGACAGTTGGAAAGGAGTAGGAGGAGGAAACAGACAACAGATAAGTGATACATCAAGTATGAAAATATTATGAGGAGATGATGGTGAAGGAGGTCTATTTTATACAGGGTGAACAGGGGACACTGTCTTGATAAGTGAAATAGGTACCCATAGAAAGTGAGGTTAAGTGCATCTGGATTGGAGGAAGTGGTTCCCAGAGAGAGATGCAGGAATGTGCTGGTTGTGCTTACAGATGAGCAGAAGGGCTGTCACCACTGGAACCTACTAGGTAATAGGTGAGGTGAATGGGGAATGGCCACTGGATTTTACTCTGAATGAAAATGGTTGCCATTGGAGGGTTTTGAAACGTACAGATAGGATATGCCTGACCTTTGGAAGGGTCAGACGGTCCTTATGGAGAATTGGAACAAGGAAAGCGTGGTGGCTTTTAGAAGAGTAAAAAGTGCCCCAAACACTGATATTCTATGTTGCTCTCCTAACACCGCAAATCAATCACCAGGGCCTTTACCACTGGCTTGGGTATTGATTTTAATGACTTGTCAATGTAACATGCTGCCAGAGACTGAGCATTAGAGTCTATACATGGAATGAAATTTCTTTATGTCTGTCCCAGCAGCCCATTGTATCAAATGGCTTTTCAGTTCCTTTTCTGTCCTTAGAAGAAATCTTCAGAAGCATCTATTCCAGATACACTCATTCATTCATCAACATTTCATTCTGAGCAGTAAAGAGGAAAGTCCACAAATACAGGAGCTTAGTCATTTCAGAACCCATGTTCTCTGTCCGGATGTGATGTAATCGAGACATTAAAATGAGGACTCACCGGGCAGTGGTCGCACACGCCTTTAATCCCAGCACTTGGGAGGCAGAGCCAGGTGGATCTCTGTGAGTTCAAGGCCAGCCTGATCTACAGAGCGAGATCCAGGAAAGACACCAAAACTACACAGAGAAACCCTGTCTACGAAACAAAACAAAACAAAACAAAACAAAACAACAACAAAAATGAGAACTCAATAATTTTTTTTAAATCTTAAATTATTTTTATATGTCTGAGTATTTTGCCTGAATGTATATATGCGTGTCATGTGCATGTCTGGTGCCAATGGAGGTCTGAAGAGGGCATCAGATCTCCTGGAATTGGAGTTATGGATGGTAGTGAGTCACCATGTAGGTGCTGGGAGGTGAAACTGTCCTCTGCAAGAGCAGCAAGAGTTCTTAGCCATTGTGCAATCTCTCTAGCCCCCTCAATCCTTTAGATAGTAGGAAATGATGTTTTAAGGATAGGGGTGGTCAAGATGTCCCACAGCTTGTGGTGCAGAAGGACCGAGTGTCTCAGTCTTCAGGTGGCATTATGGTCACTTCCATCAGTCTGAACTCCGCAGCTGTTACCATCGTCTTGTGACAGGACTAGCTGCTCCCCACATTATTTAACAGAGTGATGCCTGAGTCGGTCGGTCGGTCGGTCCTGAACTTGTTCTGAGCATTTTCTACTCCAAAGACCTCTCCTCTCCTCCATTCTCTCCCCACTTGTTTTTGTTTTTTGGATTCCTTTCTCTCTCATTCTCCCTTTTCACCCACTAGTTCCCCACATTGAAGAAGATTGTTAAGGGGCATCTGAGAATGGATTGCACACTGGCATTTATGTACGAACAGGGTCATTAGTTTGGGAATCTTCATCCTCCTTTTCCCATCCTAATTGTTTTCTGGTAAAGAATGCCAATCCAGTTTACTAAATGTTTGCTTGAGCATGGGCTGCCTTAAGTATAAAAGAACTTTCTCAATTTGTACACAAAATGTAGTCGGTGCTAAAATATATACTCAAAAAAGTATTCAATAAAAAAATAAGAAAAACATAAAATAAAAAAACCAGTGATCTCTTTCTGCTCTTAGAGACAGCTAACCAGAAGAGGAATTGCTGAGTTTTAAAATGCAAGTCTTTGGTTGTAAGTGATGGATTCCTGCCTTTTAATGCAGGTGTTTTTTATTGTCCTGTAGAGGACCTCAGCTCGAGAAGTGCAACTTAGGGGGTGCTCATAGGAGCATGAGTTAGAGGACTTGTCAGGGTACCTGCTGTTTGCAGGATAAGAGCTTCTGGGTATGTGTGGGGTGGAGTCAGAATGCAGGGTTACTGTTGCTAACCATCGTCTTGATTAGGCTCGGTGAGCTGTCTCTTTACATAAGTCCCTGAGGATGGTTCACCCATCTTTGGTTTAGTCTGTGCTATTATTAGGATGTGGAATTGATTGAATTCGCCTTGTGGAAGAGCTACAGAGCTGTAGTAAGGAGAACAGTCGCCTTTTTCCTTTTTATTATTATTATTATTATTATTATTATTATTATTATTATTTGGTGTACATTCTTGTGTGAGTGCTTTCATGCATGAGTGTGTGTGTGTGCACACGTGGATGCGTGTGTCCAATGTCTTTCTCTACCACTCTCTAATTTTTCTTAAAAACAAAGAACAAACGGTTCTAGTATTAAACTGGGGCCTATCTGGCCAACAATTCCCAGGATCTTCCTATCTCTGCCCTCCAATGCTAGGGTATGCACAGCCATGCAGAGCTTTTTACACGAATACTGGGGATTTGAACTCCATGTACTCGTGTTTGCAGAGCAAGTGCTCTCACCTGCTGAGCTACCTTCCCACCCCTCTTCTCCCCCCTCCTCCCCCGCCCCCAGTCACGTTTATGAGCCACTACTATTAACCAGGTATTATGCATTCTAAATTCAGTTAGTTTCCACAACATCCTGGTGAGGTAAGCACTGAGAGATGCTCACTGTACATGCAATGTGGTGAGGATGAGGAATGCCCTCAAGGCGCGCCTCCTAATGCAGTACCTGACACTTAGGTAGTGTTACAGAAAGGTAGTGACTTTACCAGCTCCTACTGCTTGGATTTAGCTTTTGTGTTTTAAGTTTGAGTATATGACTGAGATTAGGAGGTCAGACTTCTCTGCTTCTTGTTTTCTGTCTGTTGGTTATCTGGCTACATTTTACAACGCAAATTTTTATCTTTATTGTTTCTTGCTGATTAAAAAAATCCAGTATTTATTTCTTGCCCATATTTTCCCCTCTCTAATCGGTGTTCTGAATATGGATGCCCAGTAACAACTGAGTATCTGCCCTTTATCTGGGACTAAGTCTTCCTCCACTGCTGCAAAGATGCTCATCTCTTTCCTTTTGGTTTCTTGGTTTTGTTATATTTTCTGGAGACAGGGCCTTGCTGTGTAGCCTGGGCTGGCCTTAAACCCATAGTCTTCCTACCCTAGCCTCTCCAGAGCTGGGAATACCTATGTACACCACCATATTAAGCTTTGGTTCCGCTGGATGGTAGGATAGTAGACCTTTCAAGAAGACATGTAATTCTTTTAGGAAATCCTGGTCTGTGGCATTTTCTTGTAGATGTAACCAACCGCCTTATTAAATAAGAAACACAGAGCCAATGTAAAGGTGAAAGCCCAAGAGGTCAGAGCTAGGAGCCTTACCCACTTTCCGCCAGCTAGACTCTCCCGCCAGAGACCTCTCCGAAAAGGGGAGCTACTTCCTGTGCGTTTGACTTATAAAGAGTTCTGGTTCTTCCTTCTCATTGGTTGTAAACCCAACTATGTGGCTGTCTTGTCACGGCCTCTCTGTACAGACCTCCCAAGTCTTCTATGGTTGGTATTGAGATTAAGGGCGTGTGTCTCCAATGCTGGCTGTTTCCTTGAACACACAGAGATCTACCTAGTTCTGCTTACCAAGTGCTGGGATTAAAGGCGTGCACCACCACCGCCCTGGCTTTCGCTATGGCTTGCTAATAGCTCTGACCCCTAGGCAACTTTATTTATTAACATACAAATAAAATCACATTTCAGTACAAATAGAATACCACTATATTTTCTTCACTGTTTTGAATTTTCAGTGTCTTTGAAATCTAAAAACATGTTCCAATCTTGTGCTGTGTTTTGTATTTCAGGTGCTTTGAACTACTTGTGTGGGCAGTAAAGACTAGAATCATACAACTCATGTTGTATGATCTTAAGAAAAATCTCTGAAACCTAGTCATTTGCTCCTTATTCGCGACATGGTGAAGGTCATGTTGATGAAACACTAGCTGTCCTCCTGGGTTACATGGGTTAGGAAGCACTGTGGAGCATGAGTCAAGGCTTCTTTGGGTTTTTCTAACTCTCCAGTAATGCACTTCATTTTGTGTGTCTGTGTTCCCTTCAGTATCTAGTGTCATGTTGTTCCTTTCCTCTCTCCCCTGCCCCATCTCTTTCTAGTCTTTCTTTTCTTCCATCTATCCAATAGCTTATTAACCCTTTCTCCCATCCCATCCATCCCATCCCATCCCATCCATCCATCCCATCCATCCATTCATCCATCCCATCCATCCCATCCTATCTCATCCCATCCATCCCATCCATTCATCCATCCCATCCCATCCCATCCCATCCATCCCATCCATCCCATCCATTCATCCATCCCATCCATCCCATCCATCCCATCCTATCTCATCCTATCCCATCCCATCCCATCCCATCCCATCCATCCCATCCATCCCATCCATCCCATCCCATCCCATCCCATCCCATCCCATCCCATCCCATCGAATCCTATTCACCTGGAGTACACTTTTTTGACAGATCCCATTTTGAACCCTGGACAGACCACAGTGAACAAAAGCGATGTTTTTGCTACCTGCCCAGACCTTACTTTCTATTCTAGTTGGTCCTGTTGTGCTTA
>CABHPP010113730.1:0-10247 GCA_902168425.1 Peromyscus attwateri
AAAAAAAAATCAAGCTAGACTATGCAAACACAGACCAGTTCTGTTGGCTTGTGTGCTAGTGAACAAGTATGAATTAAACAACGAAGGAAAAGCAAGGGAAGTCTTGATGTGATGGTACACACCTGGAGCCCCACACTCGGCAGTGGAGGTAGGAGGAGCAGGCACTAAAGGCCAGTTTAGGTTATGTAGTGAATTAGAATTTGGGGCCAGCCTAGGCTACATGAGACCTTATCTCAAAGGAAAAAAAAGCAGAGGGCTGGTGGTGCTGCTGCTGGAGAGATGGCTCAGTGGTTAAGGGCACTTGATACTCCTGCAGATGACCTGGATTCGGCTACCACTACCCACATGATAGTTCACAACCATCTGTAACTTCAGCTCCAGGGGACCCAATGCCCTCTGAAGACACAGACATACATGCAGGTAAAATACCCAAACACATAAAATAAATTAATAATAATACAGAACAACAACAACAAAAATGGTCAGTCATGTTGGCACATGACTTTAACCTCAGCACTTTGGGGGCAGAGGCAGGCAGATCTCTGTGGGTTCCGGGCCACAGTCTGGTCTACACAGTGAGTTCCAGCCAAGGCTACAAAGTGAGAACCATGTCTCAAAAAAGAAGACTGGACAGGAAGAGGAAAGAAAGAAAAAAGAAAAAGAAGAAAAAAATCCACATCTGGAAACAGATGAATATACATAATAAAAGGCTTGTGAATGTTACAATACATGGAATGCTCAATAATGATATGCCATGTGGTCAACATGTCACCTTTTAGGGATCCTTAGTTCACTGTGCCGAACCAACCTCAGTGTACGAAATGCTCACACAGCATTCGTCCATCTCTGAAAATAGGTTTGTGATGTTTTGTCTCAGGCTGTTTATCTGACTTTCACTGAATGAGTCTATATATCCCATAAAAAGAATCATGAGTTCGGTCCTTAAAAAAAGAAACCAGATTCTGTATTTGTAGGCTTTCTGGGTATCTATAGCTTCAGACATGAGTAGAGAATGAATGCATGAACAACCTAGAGAAAGAAGGGGAAAGAAGAAACAGTAAAGGTGACATGGAAACAGGGTGGGGAGGGGTGCTCACATACAAGCCGCACATACAGATCTGCAGTGGATCCAAGGAAAGTCCCTTAGAAGGGCAGACAGGAGCTGGAGAGAAGGCTCATCAGTTAAGAGCACTGCCTACTCTTAGAAGAGGACCAGAGTTCACTTCCCAGCATCCACATTGTGGCTCACAACTTCCTGTAACTCCATTTCCAGAGGATCCAACACCATCTTCTGGCTTCCAAGGGCTCCTGCATGACTGTGTTGTTGGGATAATCTTTTTGTACACTGTGTGAAGATGTGTCTCTGTTCTACCCCACCTGTCTACAACACCTTCTGATTGGTTTAATAAAGAGCTGAACAGCCAGTAGCTAGGCAGGAGATGATAGGTGGGACTTCCGGGGAGAGATAGGAACTCTGGGAAAGAATCTGAGGTGGGGGATTCACCGGCCAGACTTGAAGGAAGTCAGAGATAACTTTACTGAGGGGAGGTAATGAGCCACATGGCAAAATGTAGATTAATATAAACAGGCTAATTGAACTTCTAAGAGTTAATGGGGGCCAGACAGTGGTGGCCTTTAATCCTAGAACTTGGGAGGCAGAGGCAGGTGAATCTCTGTGAGTTCGAGGTCACTCTGGTCTACAGAGTGAGTTCCAGGATAACCAGGACTGTTTCACAGACAAACCCTGTGTCGAGAAAGAAAAAAAAATAAAAAAAAAGAGTTAATTGGGAACAAGTCTAAGCTAAGGCCAAGCTTTCATAATTAATAAAAAGTCTCCACGTGGTTATTCAGGAGCTGGCAGTCCAAGGAAAGGCCCATTATAACACGGTGCACATACAGACGAGTATACACATAAATTTGTTTGTTTGTTTGTTTTTGTTTTTTGAGACAGCATTTCTCTGTGTAGCCCTGGCTGTCCTGGAAATCACTCTGTTGACCAGGCTAACCTTGAACTCAGAGACCTGCCTGCTGCTACTTTCCAAGTGCTGTAATTAAAGGCCTGTACCACTACACCCGATTCACATACAATTTTTTTTTTTTTTTGGTTTTTTTCGAGACAGTGTTTCTCTGTGTAGTTTTGGTGCCTGTCCTGGATCTCACTCTGTAGACCATGCTGGGCTTGAACTCACAAGAGATCCACCTGGCTCTGCCTCCTGTGTGCTGGGGTTAAAGACATGCGCCACCACCACCTGGCCTCACATATAATTTTTTAAGTAAATAAAAATATTGGAAAAAAAAGACATTTTTCTTGGTGGTCACTAGCATCTCCTTGATTTCAAACAGTACCATCAAATCCTTTATTTTTCTCTGGAACCTCTCAGTGCCTTGATTTCTTCTGTAAAATTGTTTGTTGGACTAGAAAATCTTTGAAGTTCTTTCTACCTCTTAAATTAAATATAATATAATTTAACTTTTTTGTATGATATGTGTGAGTGTGTGATTCATGTGCATCATACTAGACCATCAATATTTAAAATTCTTTTTAGGGTATCTCACAACTGTCTGTAACTCCAGCTCCAGGGGAATCTGATGCTTGCTTCTGAGGGCACTTGCACTCATGTGCACGTACCCACATGCAGACACACACACTTACATGTAACTAAAAATCATAAATATCTTTAAAAAACCCAAAGAAGCCAGGTAGTGGTGGCACACGCCTTTAATCCTAGCACCTGGGAGGCAGAGGCAGGCAGATCTCTGAGTTTGAGGACAGCCTGGTCTACAAATTGAGTTCCCAGACAGCCAGGGCTTCACATAGTAATCAACCCTGTCTTGAAAAGAATAACAACAAAATAAACAAACAAAAAAATCCCAAAAGATTAAAAACAGAAAATGAATTAACCATTAAGAAGGACGGGAGAATATAAATATTCATATACCTGATAAAGCATTCGTATCCAGATAATATAAGGAATAGCTAAAAACAACAACAAAAGACAACGATCCATTGAATGGTAAGATTTGAACAGATACTTACAGAGGTGTCTCAATGAACAATGAGTCATGAACAGGCACTTCCGGTAATTGCTGTAATTCTCCTTTCATATGAAAAACCTTGTCCTCAGCTGTTGGGAAGGCTGCCTGCCAGCAAACAGCCCTCAACTGTCAGTCACTTCAGTGATGACTTCAGCTTGTCTATGGTCACTCTCTTTTCTCCCGGTGGCCTATATCCAAAGATTAATGAACATGGGTGTATAAAGACCCAGCCCTTTGCCCAAACTCAGAAACTTTTGAAGGCTCATTGCTTTCTAGAGGGTCAGCTGAGCCCTCTGAGGGGTGAGAGCTTACTTCTCCTCTTTTCCTTTCCTTTCTTTCCTTTTAGACATGGTGTCCCTCCATAGCCAGGGCTGGTCTCTAGCTCACGGAAACCTCCTGCATCCCTCTGTGTGTGTATGTGGGGGTGGGTGGGGTGGCACATGCCACGCTTGAGTGTGAAGATCGTAAAATAACCTCACGTGTCAGCTGTTTTTTCTTCTTTGAGTCAGGGTTTCATTTGTTCCTGGTTGCATAGAGACCAGACCATCTGCCTCAAGAGTTTCTGGGTATTCTCCACCTCTCAGTAAGAGTGTTGGAATCCTAGATGCATACTACCAACTCTAGCTTTATGTGGCTTCTGGAATTCCAACTCAGGTTCTCATATTTTCACAGCAAGAAATTTGTCCACAGAACCATCTCTCAAGTCCAGAGTCTACATCACAGAGATTTAACTACTGCTATGGTTTGGATATAGTTTCAGTTGGGTCCACTGGGGGGGGGGGGTTATGTCATTGAAGTTTTGTCCACAATAGCAGTGTGAGTTGTAGAACCTTCCAGGGGTTGAGTCTAATGGAAGGTGATTCGGTTATCAGACATACTGTCCTCAGAAGAGACTCATGTCATTATCAAAGCATCCATTAGTTCTTTTAGAGTGTGTCATTACAAAGCAAGGCTACCCAACATGCTTGGGCCCTTCTGCATGCAGCCCTTTCCCTTTCCCTTTCTTTCTTTCTTTTTTTTTTTAAGGTTTATTTTATTTAATATAAACAGTGTTCTTTCTGCAAGTTTGCCTGTATGCCAGAAGAGGGAATCAGATCTCATTATAGATGGTTGCTGGGAATTGAACTCAGGACCTCTGGAAGAGCAGTCAGTGCTCTTAACCTCTGAGGCATCTCTCCAGCCCCCATCCCTTTCCCTTTCTGAGTCTACACTGATGTGACGTAGCCAAGAGGAGTTTCAGATAGTCTGAACAAATGAAGCAGCTTGATCTTTAGCTCACAGCCTTCACAACTGTGAGCTAAACAAACTGTTTTCTTCATAAGGTATTCATCCTTAATTATTTTGGTACAATCTCCCAGTTTGTCACCTTTATGGTAGTTGCAGGTGGACCCTGGGGGGAAGTGAAGATCAGGTGAGGTTGTGAAGGTAGGGCCACCATAATGACATTAGTGGGCTACTTAGAAGAGGGAGAGAGACCCAGGCTGGTGCTTGCTCTGTCTCACCATGTGATACCCTCTTGTCATGTTCTGATGTGACAGACAAAGCCCTTACCAGATGCCAGGACCATCCCGTTAAACTTTTTGGCCTCTAGACCCATGAGTTAAATAAACCACCTTTATAATGATCTTTTTAAAGACAAGGACTTGTTGGGCTGGAGAGATGCTTCAGTAGTTAAGAGCACTGCTCTATCAGAGGACCTGGGTTCGATTCCTAGCACCCATATAGTGGCTCACACCCACCTATAACTATAGTCCCAGGATATCTGACACTCTCTTATGGTCTCACCGATACCAGGTATGCAGGAAAAACAACCATAGATATTATAAATAAATGAAATAAAGTTAAAAAAAAAAAAAAGACAAGGTCTTGCTATGTGTCCTTGCTTGGTACTCAGCCTCTAGTCCAGGATGGCCTTAATTCAAGGTAATTTTTCTGCCTCAGCCTCCCAAGTTCTGGGATTACAGGCATCTGCCACCAGGACTGGCTTAACCTTTATTTTGAAGTCAATGACTTGACTCGGGTATTTTGTTATACCAACTGAACATGGTCTAATACACTTCAGATTGTGAGCAAAGGGCATCTTTAAAGACTTCCTGCCAGCTGGCTGTGAAGATGGCTCGACTGATGTCTACTGCATGAGCTTGAGGACCTGAGTTTGAATCTTTAGAAGCTACATAAAGCCAGAAATGTTAACACATCTGTCACTCTCGTGCTGGGGCAGCAAAGGCAGGAGACTTCTCGGAGCTCAGGGCCAGCCTCTCTAGCAGGATTGACAGACTCTAGGTTTAGTTAAAAACCCTGTCTCAAAAAATAAGATGGAGAGTGATCAAGGGGCACACCCAGTGACTTCTGGCAGACACCCATGTGCACACACACGTGCACATAACCACATATCCATGTATACGCCACCTACCCACACCCTTTCCTGCCAGCTAAGCGTGGTGACACACCGTAATCCCAGCACTCAGGAAACCGAGCTATGAGGATGAGTAAAGTTCAAGGTTATCCTCGGCTACATAGTGAGCTGGAGGCCAGCCAGGACTACATGAAACCCTCAAGACCAAAGAGCAACAAACCAAGAAAACAACAAGAGCAACAAAAAACCCTTCCTGCCTATTAATTTTCTCCTTGCCTTTACTACCAAGGGAACCCAACTGTGATAATACCCAAGATGGTTAGTGATCAAGGTATTTGAATTAAATGCAAACCATGAACTGCCACTTTACATTCACTAGAAGGGCTGAAAGGATTAATAGTAAATGTTAGTGAAGTTGTAGAGAAACCAGGACTCTCTGGGGTAAAATAATACCACTACTTTGGAGATTATCTGTCAGTTTCTTTTTCTTCTTCCTTTTTTCTTTCTTTTTCTTTTTCTTTTTTCTTTTCTTTTCTTTTTTTTTTGTTGTTGTTGTTGCTGTTGTTTTTTGTTTTTCGTTTTTTTTTTTTTTTTTTTTTACTAGACAGGGTTTCTCTGTGTAACAGTCCTGGCTGTCCTGGAACTTGCTTTGTAGACCAGGCTAGTCTTGAACTCACAGAGATCCACCTGCCTCTGCCTCCCGAGTGCTGGGATTAAAGCGTGTGCTACCACCGCCTGGCTGGCAGTTTCTTATAAAGTTAAACAGATACTTAACCCATGATCCAGCATCGAGTTAGCCAGGTGTACTAGCACATGCTTGTGGTCCCAACATTCAAGAGGTAGAGGCAGGAGGGTCAGAAAATCAAGGTTATTATTCTCAGCTACATAGTAAGTTTGAAGCCAGTCTGAGACACATGAGACAAACAGACAAGCAGATTGTATAACTAGATCTGGCCCACAGATACAAACCATACCAAGAGATCCCCCTGCTGTGAGGTACAGGAACAGGAAGCAAAAATACTGTGTGGCATTGGGATGCAGAAAGTAATTGTCAGGCTAGTGTGAGTGGGTAATAGAGCTGACTGAAAAGACTAGGAAAAAGCTCCTGGCTTGTTAAAAAGGCTCTATGTCTTGTTTGAAATCATAGTTACACTGCAGCTACACTTCTCAAGCCATTGATCTGACCACTTCAGGTTTGCCCAGTTTACTATATGTACATTAGTTCTCAGTAGAAGCTTCTATACCCATATGAAAAAGGTGAATTGTGGGGCCTGGAGAGATGGCTTAAGTGGTTAAGAGCACTTGTTGCTCCTGCAAGGGCCTAGGTTCTATTTTTAGCACCCACATAGCAGCTCACAACAATCTGTAACTCCAGTTCCAGGGGATCCAACACACTTTTCTGACATCCTTGGGCACTAGCACACACATACTACACAGGCATACTTGTAGGCAAAACACCCATGCACACAGAATTAAAAAAAAAAAAATGATGGCCTGGCAGTGGTGGTACACGTCTTTAATCCCAGCACTCAGGAGGCAGAGGCAGGCAGATCTCTGTGAGTTTGAGGCCAGCCTGGTCTATAGAGTAAATTCTAGGACAGCCAAGGCTACACGGAGAAACAGAGAAACCCTATCTCAACCACCCCAAACACACACATACACACACCATAATAAAACAAAACAAAAATAAATAAATAAAATTGGAGTCTAGGGAGAAGACATAGTTGGTAAAGTGCTTGTCTTGCAATCAGATCCCCAACATTCAGGTAAGAGGCCAGGTTTGGTAGAGCTCTCATGCAATCCTTGGAGCTAGCAGGCAAACTAATCCTGTTGAAACGGTGAGCCCTAGGTTCAGATTCAGATCCTATCTCTAAAAATATAAGGTAGAGAGCAATAGAGGAAGACATCGGACATTGATCTGTGGCTTGTGTGTGGATGCAAGAACACACCACACACACACACACACACACACACACACACACACACACACAAAATCATGGTGCATACTAAGCATTTAATAAACACAATAAACAAGTAAAGAGATGATTTTTTCTGAAGAATTAAATTATTAAATAAGCTGGGAATCCAGGCATAGTGATGCACACCTTTAATCCCAGCACTCAGGAGGCAAAGGCAGGCAGATCTCTGTGAGTTCAAGTCAGAGCCTGGTCTACAGAGTGAGTTCCAGAACAGCCAGAGCTACACGGTGACACTCTGTCTCAAAAAACCAAAAACCAAAACCAACAGAACAAATAAATGATCTCATGAAAGGGCTAGGGGAGACAGCTTAGGGGGTAAAAGTGCTAGCCATGTGTCTTAGTTATGTTTTTATTACTATGAAGAAACAACATGACCATGGCAACTCTTATAAAGGAAGACATTTAATTGAGGGGGTTTGCTTACAGTTTCAGAAGTTTAATCCATTATCATCATGGTGGAGAGCATGGCAGCATGCAGACAGGCATGGTGCTGGAGCTGAGAGTCCTACATCTTGACTCAGAGGCTAGAGGAAGTCAACTGGCTCACTGGGCAGTATCCTGAGCATAGGAAACCTCAAATCCCGCCCCCACAGTGACATACTTCCTCCAACAAGGCCACACCTCCTGATAGTGCCACTAACTTTGGGGGCTATTTCCTTTCAAACCACCACACCATGCCATGCAAGCCTGGTTACTTACGTTTGATTGCCAGAACACACTCCTGTGGTGAGATAGGAGGGTGAGACAGTAGATCACCTACATTCTAGGTCCCAGAAGCTTGTGCGTCAGGTGGCCTAGAGCACACACAACATGGCACAGAAACAGACCCTGAACTCAATAAGGTGGAAAGTGAGAACCAATTTCCAAAAGTTGTCCTCCAACCTCCACACACCTGCTGTGGCCTGCACTTGAACTCACACAATACATGAATAAATATTTTTTGTTGTTGTTTGTTTGTCTTTTTTGAGACAGGCTCTTAATTATGTAGCACTGGCCAGGAACTGCTATGCAGACCAGGCTGGCCTTAGGCTTACAGAGATGTGCCTGCTTCTGCCCCCTGAGTCCTGGGATTAAAGCTTGTATGCCACCAGGCCTAGCTAAATAAACATTTTTTTTAAAAAATCCTATGAAAGCCAGGTATGGTGGATCATATCAGATAGTTGTGAACTGCCATGTGGGTGCTGGGAGTTGAACCCAGGTCCTCTGGAAGAGCAGTCAGTGCTCTTAACCTCTGACCCATCTTCCCAGCCCTGTAATAAAACAATTTTAAATCCAGGTGAGGTGGTTCATACCTCTGATTTCAGCATTCTGGAGGCAGAGGCAGTTGGATCTCTGTGAGTTCAAGGCCAGCCTGGTCTACAGAGTGAGTTCCAGAAAGCCAGGGTTAAATAGAGAAACCCTATCTTAAGAAACCAAATAAAGAAATATAAATAGGTAAATTTAAGCTTTGATATTCACAGGAGAGGCTGAATCAGGTCTGGAATGTCAGCCTGAGTCATTGTTAGGTAGTGGAAGTGTTCAAAGTATATTGAGACAGTACCAGTGGCCAGAGAGAAATGAAAACCATCAGTGTGGTATGTCGGCTCTTGGCTGCCCCCTGACAAAATCTTGCCAATATCACTCTCAAAGTAATTTTTTATTAAACAAACACAGCACAATTGCTACCCTATTCTGAACACAAGTATCTAATCTCAGAAGTAATATGTAAAGTATCTGAACTATTTGGTGAGACAAGCTGATTTTTATGGAGCCAGTTGAAATTAACTGTGGAGGTTCTGAATGAGAATGGCCCTCATAGGCTCCTATATTTGAATGCTTAGTCATCAGGGAGTGGAGCTGTTTGAAAGGATTAGGAGGATTAGGAGATGTAGCCCTGTTGGAAGAAGTGTGCCATTGGGGGTGGGCTTGGAGGTTTCAAAAGCCTGTACCCGAGTCCAGAGTTTCTCTCTCCCTCTGCCTGCCTACAGATCAGGATAGCTCTCAACTACTTCTCCAGCATCATTGGTGCTGCC
Source organism: Peromyscus attwateri (assembly GCA_902168425.1). Lineage (NCBI taxonomy): Eukaryota > Metazoa > Chordata > Mammalia > Rodentia > Cricetidae > Peromyscus > Peromyscus attwateri. Next base: position 9,384 of record CABHPP010113730.1, read on the forward strand.
ATGCTCCCAGTCATGACAGTGGACTAAACCTCTGAACTTGTAAGCCAGCCCCCAGTGAAATACTTACTTTTGTTAAGAGTTGCCTTGGTCATGGTGTCTCTTCACAGCAATGGAACTGTGACTGAGACATTAACCTATGCTGTCTTCCACTAAAGTAAACAACCTGAATATAGGAAAATCAAAAAAGAGATCCTTTTTAGGGTTTCATAGGTTGAAAAATCTAAACATGACAGAATGCCAGTCAACTCTCAAGAAAAAAATTGGTGCAAACAAAAGCTCTTTTGAAGTTCCTTCTTACAAACCAAACAGCTCAGGAACTGGGGATGTAGCTCAGGAACTGGGGATGTAGCTCAGGAACTGGGGATGTGATTTCCCAGGAGGCACAAAGCCTTGGGCTCTACCTTCAGGGCCACATAAAGTGGGATCTGGTAGCACCAGCCTCTAATCCCAGCACTCTCAAGGTGAAGGCAGGAGAATCAGAAGTTCAAGGTCATTCTCTGCTATACACAAGTTGAAGCCAGCCTAGGATGTAGTGAGACCTTTTCTAAAAAGTAAACAAACACAAGCTGGGGGTGGTGGCTTTAATAATAAATAAACAAACAAATAAATAAATAAATATACAAATAAATAAACAAATAAATAAATACTAAAAATAAACAAACCCACAAATCAAGCGAACAGTTTAAATACCGTTGGTTGCAGTCTTCACAATTTGAAAACAGGATTGGTATATATGTAAGGCCCTGGATTCCACCCTAGCACCAAGAAAATTAGTGAGAACTCCATATGAACAATGTATAGTGTTGGTATGAGTATAAACTCTTTTTTTTTTCTTTTGGTTTTTTGAGACATGTTTTTTTTTTT
>CABHPP010113730.1:10347-20542 GCA_902168425.1 Peromyscus attwateri
TTTTTTACAGCAAGTATCTTTATTTGTGTACATGGGTGCCTCCCCCTAAGGCAGGGTTCAAGAAGTCAACATTGGAGGTAAAGAAGATAAGGGTTTTATAGCTCAGGGGTAGAGGGTTTCCAAATGGGGGGTTTGGCAGCCAAATAGGCAGGGTTACAGGAGCAGAATGTAACAAGTTGGTTATAACAACCTCTTGCAAAACAAAGACATGGTTGCAAGGTAGTCCTAACAAAGTAGTCATAACAAGATGGTCATAACAACAGGTAGTCATAACAAGGTGGTCATAATAACCTAAGCATTGCTGTTTCCTGGGGTTTTTCTATGTAGCCCTGGCTGTCCTAGAATTTGCTCTGTAGACCAGGTTGGCTTGAATTCATAGAGATCTGCCTGCCTCTGACTCCCGAGTGCTGGGATTAAGGTCATGAGCCACCTCAGCCCAGCTGTAAATTCTTACTGTGTATTTAAAAAATGATTTAGTTTATGTGTATGTGTGAGTGTCTGCATGCATGTCTGTGTACCACGTGTGTGTAGTGCCCATGGAGGCCAAAAGAGAGTACTGGATCCCCTGGAACTGGTGTTATCTATGGTTGTGAGCTGTCATGTAGGTGCTAGGAAATGAACTGGGTCTTCTGTAAGCACAGCAAGTGTCCTTAAGCTCTGAGCCATCTTTCTCCAGCCATTTACATTTTTAATATAATCATATATCATGAAATAGTGGATATGTATTTGATGCTAAAATAAACAAACAAAAACCCATATTGGGATTCACTAGCCTCTGCTTCCTGATTGTGGACTCAATGTGACCAGCTGATTCAATTTCCTGTCACTATGGTGAACTGTCCCCTCCAAGAGTGAGTTAAAAATGAACCCTTTCTTCCTTAAAACAAAACAACATATGGTTGTTTATCTAAAAATTAAAATTTATAGCTGGAGAGATGGCTCAGTGATTAAGAGCGTTGGCTGCTTTTCCAGAGGATCCAGGTTCAATTAATTCCCAGCACCCACATGGCAGCTCACAATGGTCTATAACTCTGGTCCTAGGGGATCCAACGCCCTTTTCTGGCAGGTACCAGGCACTCACATAGTGATATAATGATATGAATAAGGCATACATTCAGGCAAAACACCCATACACATTGAATAGAATATCAAAAATAAGTTTTTAAAAAAAGAAATTCAAATTTATCCAGGTTTCCTTTTATTTCCTGGCAAACCTCTGACCTGGCTGGTGAGTGTGCCTTTAGCCATGACCATGAAGAGGACAGATCCTTCTGCTCCATGGATTTTCACTCTGTCCCCTTTACATGGTGAAAAACATGGAAATATACTTTTAATCATTTGGTGCAGTGATGGATCAACTATTAAATAAAGTGGATACTTCATTTGCAGCTCTTCAGTTAGTGTTTGTGTAAGGGCTGAGAGCCTCGGATTAACCATACAGAGTTATGCCTAGAAAACCTGTTTCTCTTGCTAGGGTTGCTGTTCCTACTGAATTTGTAGATTCGATTCTGTAAAGCAGTTTGAGGCCTTCACAAATGCTGAGTGAGAATATTTTGTTCTAATGACATCATCCCCGCCTTTCCCTAATGGGTTACCCTATTGTTTGGCCTTTTAGGACTTGTCAGACCTCCAGGAGAGAAGCCTGCCAGAGACTAGAACATTGTTATTCCAGAGGGGGCTTGAAAAACAGCTATCCTGGCTGGGTGTGGTGGCACTCCAGAGGCAGAGATAGGAGGAGGTCAGCCTGGTCTACCCAGTGAGTTCTGGGCCAGCCAGGGCTACGTAGTGAGGCTCTGTCTCACAAATAAACGAAGGAAAAAAAGAAAAGAAAGGAAGGACAAAAGGAAAACGGAAAGAGCCCTGCTGTGCTCATCCAGATCACTCCACTCAGCATCAGCTGACGCTCTGTGGCACAGGATTCTGTTACCCTCATTTGAGCAGCCTGGTTATTCCAGCAATCAGATCTTTCTGTCTCCTTCCTGTTACCCGACCTTGACACTACCTATTCATGTGTCCTCTTTGCCTTGACTCCAGGCACACAATCCTTTCATTTTCTTTAAACTCAAATGCCAGAGTATTGGAATTCCCAGACATGGCCTGTCTTAGGACAACGGTGGCGGGGCACACCTGCCGTCGGAGTGTCCTAGAAACCCGGCATAGGTGGCTCCTCTGTGACTTACAGAGGACAGCAAGGATCTCTGGACAGCAGATAGGGCTGGGCGTCTGAACCCCTTCTCACTGTGTTTGCAGTCTTTGCTCGCAATTAGCCCCGGGCAGACTGGGGAATCTTCATCCTGTGTCAGTTTCCTCTCCCTTCTTCTATTTGATGAACCAGTGACAATAATGAAAAGAAAAACGAACTAGTTGCCAGCTTATTTTGGCTAGTCTTGAAACGCAACCTAAGAATCTTCGAGGTTCTGACGCAGCAGGCTGTGTTTCTATGGCCCTTTACCACAAAGTGGGAGGAAGGGTATGAAAAAGAAAGGACTTGAAGGTTTTCCCATTCGAATCTGAATTCTTTGGTTTTCTTTTCTTTCTTTTTTTTTTTAAAGTTTCTTTTTTTTTTTTAAGATTTATTAATAATGTATACAATATTAGGCCTGCATGTGTCCCTGCAGGCCAGAAGACCACACCAGATCTCATTGTCCCTGATTGTGAGCCACCATGTGGGTGCTGGGAATTGAACTCAGAACCTCTGGAGGAGGAGTCAGTTCTCTTAATGACTGAGCCATCTCTCCAGCCATGAATTCTTTGATTTTCACTTCTGTGTTGTTTTGTTTTGTTGTAGTGGTTGTTTTGTTTCATTTTGGCAATGTGGAGATATAATCCAGGGCCTCATACATGCTAGGCAAGTAAGTTTTATGTCCAGCTGAATTCCTCCTCCTCCTCTCCTCCCCCCCTTCCCCCCTCTCTCTCTCTCCCTCTCTCTCTCTCTCTCTCTCTCTCTCTCTCTCTCTCTCTCGTGTGTGTGTGTGTGTGTGTGTGTGTGTGTGTGTGTGTGTGTGTGTGTATGCAGGAGCACATTGGTGCACATGTGGAGGCCAAGATCAATGTTCCTCAGGAGATGCCAACCTTGTTTTTGTTTTTTTGTTTGTTTGTTTGTTTGTTTTTGTTTTTGTTTTTCGAGACAGGGTTTCTCTCTGTGTAGCTTTGTGCCTTTCCTGGATCTCACTCTGTAGACTAGTCTGGCCTCGAACTCACAGAGATCCGCCTGCCTCTGCCTCCCAAGTGCTGGGATTAAAGGCGTGCGCCACCACCACCCGGCTTTGTTTTTTTAAGACAGGGTCTCTCACTGACCTGGGGATTGCTGACTAGGCTAGGCTGACTGGCCAGGGAGCCCTAGGGATCCTGTCTCTGCTTCTCCAGAGCTGGGATTCCAAGAAAGAACCACCACGCCTGGCTTTTTATGCTGGAGATAGAATAAGGCCAGCAAGCTTGCATGGTGTGTACCTTACCATCTCCCTACTCCTAAAGTTTCTTTTGTTTTTAAAGATCAAAGGGTTTTTTGTTTGTGTTTGTGGGGTTTTTTGTTTGTTTGTTATTGTTGCTGTTTTGTTTTCTGTTTTTTGAGACAGAGTTTCTCTGTGTTACAGCCCTGGCTCTCCTGGAACTCCCTTTGTAGACCAGGCTGGCCTCAAACTCACAGAGATCCTGCCTGCCTCTGTCTCCCAAGTGTTGGGACTAAAGGCATGGGCCACCACACCAGGTTTGTTTTTTTAAGATTTTGTGTGTGTGTGTGTGTGTGTGTGTGTGTGTGTGTGTGTGTGAATATCCTGCCTATGAAGGCCAACAGAGTAAGTCCAATCCCCTGGAGCTGGAGTCACAGGTAGTTGTGAACTGCCTGATGTTGGTGCTAGGAACTGAACTTAGGTCCTTGGCAAGAGCAGCAAAACCTCTCTCCAGTGCCCCACCTCTCATTCCAATTCCTTTTTCTTTTTCTTTTTTTTTTTTTGGTTTTTCGAGACAGGGTTTCTCTGTGTAGCTTTACACCTCCCCTGGAACTCACTCTGTAGCCCAGGCTGGCCTCGAACTCAGAGAGATCCGCCTGCCTCTGCCTCCCGAGTGCTGGGATTAAAGGTGTGCGCCACCACCGCCCAGCCCAATTCCTTTTTTTTTTTTTTTAGGAAAAGAATGAATCGTGTCTGCTTTTAGAATTGCAAGTTGCAAAATTCACGTGTGAATCCCACCTGAACAGAACTCCAATATTCTAATTCCTCGAGAAAGCAGAAGGACGAAGGGCTAGGAAACTAGGAAACTACCGATTTACCCTGGCAGACAGTCACACCAGCATTTCCTGTCAATCTTCTGTCACCTCCCCTGCATCTACTGAGCTGTCTTGCTTTAGGATAAAACAACAAACAACAACAACAACAACAACACAATGAATCACTTAACAGAAGTGCACAGGGTTAAAGAGAGACGACACATTTTGGCATCTTTTGGCATAGTTATTCACCAGATCAGGACACCCCAGAGTTCCTTGTGTTTGCTGATGCAGACTGGATACCACTGTGGCTTCTGATTCTGAGCTAACAGGTGTGGGGTAATAGGAACATAAATCTCTCTTGAATGGTTTAAATTGTCTTTTGACTAAGGATTTTTTTTTTTTTTGACCTGCCCTAATTTCTGATGTCAGGTCCCTATGGTATTCAAGCTATGTCTCTCAGTTCTCAGTGAATGTGTATTTTATACAGTGTGATCGCACTTTGAACTAAAATAGACCATGGCCAGACACCTGCTTGTGCAGGCTTCTCAGGGCTAATGAGCAGGTTCAATCGCTTTTCTGTCTCTTTGGTTTCTTTGAGTTGGTCCAGAACATAGAGATACTGCATCAACATCTTAGATTGTATTTGTGATTTTTAAAAAGATTCTTAAAAGCTGGCTCCATAGCTGAGCGTGGTGGCACACGCCTTCAATCCCAGCACTCAGGAGGCAGAGGCAGGCTGATCTCTGTGAATTCAAGGCCAGCCTAGTCTATAAAGCAGACAGCTAGGGCTGTTACACAGAGAAACCCTGTCTTGAAACCAACCTCTCCCCCTGCAAAATACTATCTGAAGATGGAGGTGCCCCGGAAGCTGGATTTACAGTGTCTCTTCATTCACCTCTAGTACTGTTTTTTTTTTTTTATAGGGACAAGACAACTTCCAGTTGTCACAAGCCAATTCCCATCTCTCTCTCCATTTTGTTTTGTTTTGAGACAAGGTCTCCTTACCTAGACTGTCCCAAATTTACTATGTAACTGAAGATGACCTTGAACTCTTAATTTTACACCTCTGCCTCTCTGGTGCTGTGATTACAGGCATTTACCACCATACCTGGTCTCTTATGCTTTTTAAGTGCCTTAACTTCAACACTGACTCCAGGGAGGTTGGCAGCCGAGAACTGTCATCTTCAGTTATTTATGTGGCTAAGACTCCAAGGCAAATTGCTGTTATAAAGTCACACCCCATGAGATGAGATTCTACCAGGTGGTGGCAGACCTTTGTGTCTTGGATTTCTTTCCTTCACCACACCCTTAACCTGGGGTTGGACAAGGGCTGGGCTATTCTCTCTGCTAGGCATGGGATCAGATACTGAGGGTGGCCTAATTCTGATGTCAATTCTTCCTGTCAAGGACTTAAGAAAGAAACAGAAAAAAAGTCAAGGGTGGAGAAATTGAGGCTCTATGACTTATTGTCATGCTGTTGAGGCTTCTAATCCTTTTGGATACACCCATGCTCTGATTCAAGTTGCCTCCACAATGTTTTTTTTTTTTTTTTTTTTTCTTTTTCTTTTCTTTTCTTTTTTTTTGTGTTTGTTTTTTGTTTTTCTTTTTTAAAATTTATTTTATGTAGATTGATGTGAAGGTATCAGATTCCCTGAATCTCGAGTTACAGACAGTTGTGAGCTGCCATGTGGGTGCTGGGAATTGGGCAGCCCATGGCTCTTAACCACTGAGCCATCTCTCTAGCCCCTGTTTTTTGTTTTTTGAGACATGGTTTCTGTGTGTAGGTTTGGAGCCTGTCCTGGAACTCACTCTGTAGACCAGTCTGGTCTTGAACTCACAGAGATCCACCTGCCTTTGCCTCCCAAGTGCTGGGATCAAAGGTGTGTGCCACCACTGTCCAGCTTAAATTCTTTCTTCTTAAAGAGTTATTTTTATTTTGTGTATATGGGTATTTTGCCTGTATGTATGTGTACCACGTGTAGTGCCCAAGGAAGCAAGAAGAGTGAATTAGATTCTCTAGAACTGGAGTTACAGAGGGCTGTTAGCCACCATGTGGGTTCTGGGAAACAAATCTGGGTCCTCAGAAAGATCAACAAGTGCTCTTAACTTTCCAGCCACCTCTCCAGCCCCTATTTATTTATTATTTATGTATGAGTCTATGTGTATGAATGAATGATGTGTGTGAGTGCAGGTGCCAAGTCATGCATGTGATCAGAGGTCAACATCATGGAGTTTGCTCTCTCCTTCCATTTTTACATAGAATCTGGCGGTGTGGAACTCAGGTTGCCAGGCCTGAGTGACAAAGGCCTCCACTCACCGAGCCATCTCCTGGCTGGATTTTTTTTTTAAGTCAATGCAAATGTGGTTGAAACCCAATGCCAGCATGCCAGCATACCAGAACACTGTAACCTTTAAAGACTTGGGATTCCACGAGAATTGTTGCTGCTGCATTCCAGAAACCCACACTGCAGACACAGACATCTGCATTCTTGCCTGCAGCTGTTGGCTTCACTCCCTAACCCACATTCTGTAGAGTCCTGGTGGCTCACACTTCCCAGGAGAACAGAGGTGAACAGGCCCAACTCAATCTGAAGATAAGCAGTGATGGGCTGGGTCTGTTGTGTAGCTGCTGGTCATTCAGGACTGATAAGTAAACTTTAGTAATGATTATGAGAAGGGTGGTGGTGGTGTTGGGGCTCAAAAGGAAATTAGGCAGGTGGAAATGCATGACTCTTTCAGTTTCCTGATGGAAAGATACCAAGAGAAACAGAAATCTTTTGGACAAAATAGAACCAAGTACCAACCTTTGGCCTCGGTTGGATCCACAGAATAATATTGCCATTCTCCAATAAACAAATCTGGACTGGGGTGTAAGTCAGTGGCAGACCACTTGCCTACCATGAGTAAGTCCCTGGGTTAGAATCTTCAGCACCAGAACAAAGAGAAAAAAAACCCTGAAAAAAAATCTCTATCAGCCAGGGGTGGTGGTGGTGGTGGTGGTGGTGGTGGTGGTGGTGCACACCTATAAACCCAGCACTCAAGAGGCAAAGGCAGGCAGATCTCTGAGGTTTTTTTTTTTTTTTTTTGACTTTATTTATTTATTTTTTAAATTAGATCTCTGAGTTTGAGGCCAGCCTGGTCTACAGAGTGAGTTCCAGGACAGCCAGGGCTACACTGAGAAACCCTGTCTTGAAAAACCAAAAAACAAACACAGAAAAACAAACAAAAAACTCTATCATATTATATATACATACATATACATACATATATATGCCCAGAACTCATTATGTAGACCAGGCTGGTCTCAAACTCAAATAGATCCACTAGCCTCTGCCTCCAGAGTGCTGGGATTAAAGGTGTGTGCATATAATATGCTTCTTACTGTATACCGAATTAACCTACTTCCCTTTCATGAAGAACACAGGAGAGTGACAACATTCCGTTTATTTTCATTTCCAACTGTCATTGCAACAGCCATTTTAACTTACAGAAGACAGCCAAGGCTGGCAGCGTCACTTCTAGATGGACTGCGCTCCAACTTTCTGTGTCCCTGGCTTTTGGAGCTCCTTCTTCATATTCCACAGGTGAGAATCATATTAGCAGAAGTAGAGTTATAATTTTCACCCTTGAAATTGATGTTGAGGCAAAATTTCCAAGTCAGGGATAGTGATGTTTTGTTTTGATCTAACATGGTAGGTTTTATGGTCTCCCATGTTTTTTACATCTTTCTCTTCCCCTTTCCATATCCCACAGCCAGGGTTTCTTTTCTGTCTGGATATTTTGGCTCCCTACTCTAACTCCTTTGTATTATCTTTGCTTTGAATCATCTCTTTCAGTGATCTACATTTTCTCCATGAATCCTTTATGCTATCCCTTTACCCATCATATTACAAAAATGGTAAAACCTTTCCACAGAAAATTTCAAGGCCCAAGTGAAGCCCAAATCTCACTTATGGATGTGGAAACCAAGGCAGACAATGTATATGACTTGTTCTTGGTCACACAGAAGACATTGAAATTACCTCCTTGTGTCCTCAGAGTCTTGAGCTCAGGGCAAATAAGCACTGTACCACTGAGCTATATCCCCAGCCTATTTTCTTAGCCTTTAAAATTTTTATGTGTGTATTTGTTTATTGTTACTATTATTTTGTTTTTTGTTTGTTTTTTGAGATGGTTTCTCTGTGTAGCCTGGCTATGCTGGAATTCACTGTAGACCAGGATGGACTTGAACTTCCAAAGATCCACTGGCATCTGCTTCCTGAGCTAGGGTTAAAGGTATAGGACACTATACCAGTCTATTTTTTTTTGAGATAGGGTTTCCTGTAGCCCAGGCTGGTCTCAAACTCTTTATGTAAGGGAGGATGACCATGAACTTCTGATGCTAGTGCTTTCACTTCCAATTACAATGTTACAATTGCTCCATCACATCCCACCTGGCTAAGGCAGGCAAGATACTAGGGGTTTTCTCTTTTCTTTCTTTTTTTCTGGATCTGAGGACGGAACCTAGGGCCTTGCGCTTGCTAGGCAAGCTCTCTACCACTGAGCTAAATCCCCAACCCCTCTTTCTTTCTTTCTTTCTTTTTTTTTTTTTTTCTTCTTTTGTTATTGTTTTGGAAGATAGCTCAGGCTTGCCTGGAACTCACTATGTAGCCCAGGCTGAGCTCAAAGTTGTGGCAACCCTGTCTCAGCTCTCTAAATATTTGTTTCTCATACGCCCTCCCACTCCACCCCCAACCCTGTGTCTGTAGGTCGTGTGTGCACGTGTGTGCGCGTGTGTGTGTGTGTGTGTGTGTGTGTGCGCGCGCGCGCGTGCGTGTGCGTGTGTGTGCGCGTGCGTGTGTGTGTGTGTGTGTGTGTGTGTGTGTGTGTGTGTGTGTGTGTCACAGGACAAGTAGAAATCAGAGGACAACTTTGCAGGAGTCAGTTTTTTCCCCAATGTGTGGGTTCTGGGGATGGAACGAAGATTGTGAGGTTTGGAGGCAAGTACCTTTATTCACTGAGCCATCCTGCCTGCCCCCTTTTAAACTTTTTATTGAAGCTTATGGATTAGAACAGAATTTATTCTTCTTATTTGCACATTTTTCAGGGGCTTGGTAAACATACCCAGAAATCTGTTAAAAGTAAGGCTGATTGATGATCTCCTGATAGCACTGACTTCCCTAGTCTGTTGGAAGCACCAAGGAGAATTTCCAAAAGCCCTGGAATTCTCCATCTCAGCTGTTTTAGAGAAGCCTTAATAGAATAGATGTTAGGGGGGTATTCAGTCCCAGGTAGGAAATGACTCGATATACTGAAATCTCCTGAGTTATGTAAATCAGGGATGGGGCTGAATACGATTATTCTCTTCTTTCTCAGCAAGGTCAAAATTACTGCTGGTATGAAGCAGTTTTTTTGGATGATGGGGGGCTAGGAATTGAACCCAGAACTTTTTGTACACGTCAGGCAAGCACTCTAACACTAAGCCTACACCCCAGCCCATGTGCATTTTCCTTTTAATCCTGTTATTTAATAAAAGAAGATTGCCTGTAGTCTTAGGTTCACAGTTTCTCTGTGGAGCACAGATCTGGTACAGGAAAGACAGCACAGACTGAATAAGATGTCCTCTCTTGGCCAGTTGTTAGTCGGCTCGACAACTGAGGTGTACTTTGTTCAGGGCCTGCTGCTGAAAGCAATAAAAGAACTACAGAGTGAGCTCTTAAAAAAGGGAATGAAGCAGAAAGAAAACGAAGAGAGCTAGGCGTGGTGGCTCAAACCTGCAATCCCAGCACCCAGGAGGCCGAGGCAGGAGGATAACTACGTGTTTAAGGCCATCTAGAGCTTCAGTCTGAGACCCTGTTTCAAAAAGAAATAACATGGCATGGTGGTTCCTGTCTTTAATTCTAGTACTAGGGGAGCAGAGGCAAGCAGATCTTTGTGTGTTAGGAGCCAGCCTGTTCTACATAGTTAATTCCATGCTAGTCAGAGTCAGGACCACATAGTGAGACCTGG
>CABHPP010113731.1:0-20321 GCA_902168425.1 Peromyscus attwateri
CAACTATCGCCAATATGGTGTAAAAGTCGGTCATGTTTCTGCCTAGATGAGCCAGAGTTTTCCTTTGTACAAGTAGAGCTTTCCTCTTACAAGAATTAGACAAATGTTGTAAAACAGAAAACACACACCACCACCACCACCCAGATGCAGCGCAGTCAGGACCAGTTGATGTGGTAGGCTGCCTCAGAACCCAGCTGGTGTGTGATTAAAAATGCAGCTTCCTGGATTCAACTCCAAAGCTGCTAGTCAGATCCTGGGAAGGAAGGTCCAGCCCCCCTGCTGACTCTGAGGTACCCCAAACTGCTAACTTCATGGCTTCCTAGTATCCCTTGTCCAAGACGTTAGAGGCTAGGATAAGGGAGAACTGGCAGATGCATAGGGAAACTGAAGAGAAAAGAGGAGGTTTCCAAGAGACAGATGCTTGTACAGAATCCAGACACACGGGCTGGGTGTGTGCAGAGCCAGGTTGCACAGAGGAGTCATGGGGAACTCAGGGTCCTGGCTAGAGCCCCAAAGAAATTGGAAGTGCTCAGCTGGTCAGATGAGCAGAAGCAGGGATGGATGGGGGGATAAACTGGTCCCACAGTGTGTAGTCCCACTTCGTAGTATGTGCCTTTATCTCCCTAGACAGCAGGAAAGGGCTGGCGAAAACTCTGAGGGATTCTACACATGGTGGAGCTTCGATGAAAAGCCTTCCACGGAAAGGGTGTATAGAGCACGAAGGAGCCAAGATCAAGAAAGAATTCAAAGCCTTCTCCCAGCCGCGGATGAGGTGTAGAGCAGGGGTGGAATAGAGCACATCGAGGAGACTAAGGAGAGGATTGGTGTGTGCATTCATTTAGTCTTTGTGTATGCATTTGGTGGAGGGTGTACCAGTGTGCATGTTTGCCTGTGTGTGGACACGTGCATCTGGGCATGTACATGTGTGTATGCATGTGTATGGAGGCCGGAGGTCAACCTCTTGATGTTCCTCAGGAGCCAACCATCTTCTTTCTTGAGACAGCGTCTCTCACTGGGACCTCGGGCTTACTGATAAGGCTGGGCTGTCTGGCCAGGAGCTCCAGGATCCTCTAGTCCCTGCCTCACTGGTGCTGGAATTACATCCAGTTTTTACATGGATGCTGGGAACTGGACTCAGAGTCTCACACTTTTTCAGCCAGCATCTTCTCAACGGAGCCATCTCTCTACACTCTGTGAGCTCATCCTTACATGACACCTTGGTGGTTGTGGTAGCAGGGTGACCGATGGCCCACCTGCCAAGACTATGGTGCTGCTTTCTAGGAACTCAGCAGGAACCGGATGGATGAGGACTGGAGGACACAGCCAGTGGACGGAAGACAGAGTGGAAGCTAAATGGACCGGAAGTGGGATCTTTTCATGATGGGAAGATCAAAGCCTCCCGGAGAGCCCTTGCTATCCCAGGTATGGATGACATTTTAAAGAGTCACCCTGACACCATCATCAAAGGCTGGCAGCCTCGGTCCATCTCTGCTTCTCCTTTCCGAAGAAAAGCATCTGGGCTGGCAGGGGGTGGGAAACCTAGACGATCATCCCTGGTTTAGCACCTGCAAACTATCCAGCCACATTTTTAGAAAAATGTTCCCTTTTAGATTTCACTTGTCTTACTTAGCCGGATTGACAGGGTGGGGGTGGCTGGGTCCCTATGAATAGTGAAAGGGAGTGAATGAGGAGACTCATTATCTTAAATGGAGACTGGGTTTTAAGAAAAAGAAAGGGAAAAAAAAAGTCACTGGGCCAACAGCTTCCCCCACCCCACCTCCAACCCATAGAAGACAAGGTCCCCCCCCACCCCCACCCCCCACCCCCGTAAGTCCTGGTTCTACTGGCCCCCTGCGAGAGGAAGGAAACAGACAGAGGAAGCAAAGCAAGAGATTAGAGAAGCTGACAGATGGAAATAGCCTCTCAGGAGCCATGCTGTCCCAGCCTCGTTCCCCAGGGAGCCTTTTGTGCCACGGAATCTGGTTGCCTGAATGAAAAATGATATCATTTATTTCTTTTGTCCAAGTTGGACTGTTTTCTGCAGACACAGAAATAACCTACCACCGCAACACCCAACTGTTGGCCAAGTGATAGAGTTATCTGTCATCTGGGTCCTTGATAATGTCCTGGGTAAACAACCACAGGCTTGGTATGTCTGGGGGCGGGGCCTTACTCTCCCCACCCCACCACCCATGATGATGTTGCAAAGGGGCCTGAATGAGAGAAAGTCTTCAGAGAGGCTGACCAGAGTTCATGCTGCCAGAAGGAGGATCACTTTGCAGATCCCACCCCCGCCAGCCACATGTGTATTCATTAAGCAAACACTTGCAGACTCTGACTCTAGACAAACTCAGTGCAAAAGTCCTGTGTATACAAATGTGCAGAGATGGGGCTCCTCTCCAGAGTTCACCTCTGTGTGCGTGTGTGCGTGTGTGCGTGCGTGCGTGCGTTGGCCAGAAGTCAATATCAGATGTCTTCCTCAGTCATTCAACATCTTGTTTTTTGAGACAGAATTTCTCATGGAACCTGGAATTCGCTGACTGGATGGCCTGCAGACTCCTCCTGTCTCCACCCCTGACCCCCAGCGCTGGAGTTACAGAGCTGTTTCCCGCGCCTTGTTTTGACATAGGTACTGGTGACCTAAACTCTAGGTTCAGAGTTAATCTTTTAGATAATAGGAAGCCCTAGTGGACTTTGAACAAGGAAGGGAGATGGTTTTTGTGTTAGAACTGTCTCGGTCTATTCTTATAATAAAAATACCCAAAGCTAATTAATCTATAGAGAAGTGTGGTTTTACTCACAACTCCAGAAGTCTAAGAATACAGTGGCAGTATTTGTGTGGTCTCTGGAGGAGCTTCGTGCTGGGTTACGACGTGGTGAAGGTCATTACCTGCCAAGCGTGCACCATAACAAAGCCCCTTTCTCAACAGACCACTAATCCATTCATGAAGACTCTGTTCCCAGGATACAATGATCCCTTAAAAGTCCCAAGTTTCTGGATGTCACAATGGAGATTGGACCTCAGTATAAGTTCTAGCAGGGACATCAAAACCATAGAAAACATTCCTGGGGTCCTGAAGAAATCCTGCCTTATAAAAGTTTAAAAACTATCTTTCTTTATTTATTGGGGAAGGTGCAGCCATGCCATAACATAAGTGTGGAAGTCAGAGGACACCTGGCAGCAATCTCTTCCCTCTCTACACCATGTGGATGCAGGGATCAGACTTAGGTGGCCATGGTGGCAAGTGTCTTTCCCCATTGAGCCCTCTGCTCTCCATTCTATGAGGAGACAAATGCAGACGTCTTTCTAATAGATTGTGCTGGAGAGAACATTAGAAAGAATCAAAATACCCACTGGTGGAAAATGGATGAACGGATAGTGGTGTCTTTACAAAATGGAACACTGTCCAGTAGTTCTAAATGACCCACCTTAAGGCTGGAGAGACAGCTTATAGTTAAGAGCACTTGGTGCTCTTGCAGAGAACCTGGGTTTTGTCCATGGAGGCCAGAAGAGGGCGTTGGATCCTCTGGAAACAGAGTTACAGTTGTGAGCTGTCAGGTGGGTGCTGGGAAGCAGAGTTACAGTTGTGAGCTGTCAGGTGGATCCCCTGGAAGCAAAGTTACAGTTGTGAGCTGCCAGGTGGGTGCTACCCTGGAAGCAAAGCAAGGTTTGCTGTAAGGACAGCTAGAATTCCTAACCACTGAGCCATCTCTCCAGCCCAGCTTTTTTTCTTTTCACATTTTTTTTTACTTATCCTTTGATAATTTCATACAGATATATGATGTATTTTGATCATTCCCCTCCTCCAGAGAAAAACAGTGCCAGCAGAAAAGGGAGCTTTGGAGGAGACTCAGTCAGCCCCTCCCCTGCCCCCGGCTCATCTAGATGCAGGCGGACCATGCACACAGGGATTAAAGGTAAAAACCCCCGTGCTAGGCTCTAGCTCCCTTAATGCGCGCATCTCCTTTTTGCCCCCAAAATCCTCCTTCTCCCCCCGCTTTTTTTTTTTTTTTTTTTGAGAAAAGATTTCACTGCATAGCCCTCAATATCCTCAAACTCCCTGTTTCAGGGTGGCTTTGAACCCACAGAGGTCCACCTGTCTCGGCCTCCTGAGAGCATCCACACCCAGCTTACATCAATTTTTATGAACAGGTTGGAGCCACAGAGGGAAAGAACGGCCAACATGGCGCACTTGACCTGCAGAGCTTCGCTGCCATCCCAGCCTAGAGTTTGGAGTCATGTGGCAGAGGGAAACGGAAGGCTGTCCTGCGGCCACAGGTGACTTTCCGAAGAGATATGCACCCTAGAAAGAATTCAAGGGAGGGCATGTCCCTGTGGCAATAGTCTGCCCGATGCTAACAGCCTTGGTTAGAGAAGCCAGACAAAAGACTTAAGAAGAACGTGGGCAGTAGCAGTATAACTGCTCCTTCTGCTTCTCTGGGGTTAGTTCATAGGGCAAGGGGAACACGTAACAACACACACACAACCTTAATTACTGCACACAGACACACAGGCACACACACACACACACAACTCTAATTACTGTACTGGCTTACAGATTTTTGGGGGAGTGGGGTTATGTAGGAGCATTGGTATGGAGACATGAGTATGGACACCCAAAGGAATCCGTGGTGTCCTTTTTCCAGACTGGACATGCCTTCGGTGCTTTCCATTGACAGGTCCCCTTGGCACACGCACCCTAGGCCCTCATGTGGCTCATTCCGTGTATTTTTAGGCCTTACATGCCACCTCCTCAGGGAGGCCGAAGCCTGGCCACTTTCAGGGCTCTCTATCTGTCACTAGCTAATTTTATTTTTCTCTATACAGCTTTTCATTTCCAGACATTGTGCGATGTATGTATGTGTTAGCCGTCTGGGCACGGCTGTTTTCCATCGACAGTAACACAGCGCAGACTGGCTGTGTCTCAACGACAGTAACAACCAGGTTTATTTTGTCCCTGAGTTCTGGAGGTGCAAAGTGGTGAGTGATCTGGTGATAGCCTCCTTGCTAGCAGATTCCCAAGGAGCAGGTCACATGACATGAGGCAGCAAAAGGTGTATGTGTCTCTTCCAGGCCCTCTCTCTCCCTAGGTGGCCTTCAGGATTCAGTCATGGTGCTCTGCAGAAGACCATCTCTAGTCCCAGTCCCTCCCCCAAAGGTGCTGCTCAAAATGCTATTCCTGGTTGAAGTTTTCATCTTCTCAGTACTTACAATGAGAATTCAGTCTCGCGCCTGAACCCTGAGAGGCTGTGACGGTTACTATTCCTCGTCAACTTGACATAGTGTAGAATCACCTGGGAAGGGAGGCTCCATGGTGAATTGTTTAGATCAGGTTGGT
This sequence comes from Peromyscus attwateri, assembly GCA_902168425.1. NCBI lineage: Eukaryota > Metazoa > Chordata > Mammalia > Rodentia > Cricetidae > Peromyscus > Peromyscus attwateri. Next base: position 5,340 of record CABHPP010113731.1, read on the forward strand.
TTGTGGGCATGTCTGTGGGAAAATGTCTTGAATACGAAGACTCAACCTAGAAGGAAACAGTACCATTCGCCTGGGTTGGGGTCCTGGGTTGTATAAAAGAGCAAGCGAGCTGAGTATTAGGTACACATCCGTTCTCTCTCCTCTTGACTGTGGTCGTAACCAGCTCCTTCGAGTTCTCGCTGCCTTGATGGTCCCATAGAACTATGAACTGGAACTGTAATCCTTATACAGTCTCTCTCTCCTAAAGGAGCTCTTGTCGGGGTGCTTTATCACAACTGGAACAGAACTGGAAGAGGAGCGTGTCGGGATCCAAACCACGCCTCGTTCACGCCCCACCTCTGCCAGCTCTGGGTCGGGAGTCGCGTGAGGTGCCATGACCAACAGAGTCTTGGCGTTGTTGCTGTCTGGCATGCAGCTGGCACTCAGTTAGCGGTTGCAGGACTCACTTGCCTCTGTCTGTCCTTTGGTCTCTGCCTCACTCTCCTTCCTCTGACTCCTCCCCTGACCATCCTCTCTTGCCTTTGTCTCCCCTCTGTAGGAGACACTGACCCTACCGCTTTGTCAGGCAACGGAGGTTGGTGGTCTGGGTCCTGCACCTTCCTCCTCCTTTTCAGACCCTTCTTATGGGCATCTATAGCTGCAGCTGCCCACTGCCAGCTCCACCTACTTGGACAAGAACCAAGCTCAGGCTCCCCAGATGACTGTCGGGAAATGGGGAATCACGTGAGCACACGAGTCAAGTCTCTGCCTCCAGAGCAGCCCTGTGGCCAGACACACGGAGAATGTGATGTCATTCAAGATTCCTTTAGTAGTCACAGCACAGCTTCTTGCCTTTCCCCAGGGAGCCAATGTCCTAATTGTGGGGATTCATTCACTGCTTCCACCCCTCCAGGCATGACTGACAGTATCTGACTCCACTCCCACCTGCTCCTCTTCCTGACTTCCGTTTCCTTGTGCAACGAACCTGGTAAAGAGCCTGATGCATGCCAAACCCCATGCAGGTAACTGTTGGAGGCCAGGATCCCATGTATGCAGCGCCCCGCCCATCCTGCCTGTGTTCATCTGCCTTAGTTCCTTCCTGTGCCTCTCTGTTTCGCCATATCCCAAGCCTTGAACACCAAGTTTTCACTTCTTGTCCTCTTCCTCGCGGATAGGGATCATCCCGTCCCTCACAGCATCACAGCTTGCTCTCACTTCCCTCTTGACTCTCAGCAGGCCCAGGAATTGCTGAGTGTAGGGGCCCTGCTGCTCTTCCAGTTCGATCCCCAGCACCCACAGGGTGGCTCACGACTGTCTGCAACTCCAGTTCGGAGGAGTCTGACACTCTCTTCTGAACTCCTCGGGTGCCAACCATGTAAATGGTACAGACATGTGTTCAAGCAACAACGCTCATACACACAATTAAATTAAAAAACAAAACAGGAACATCTCCAATGCCCATGGAAACTTCCCAAGACCTAAGAGCTCATGTGCCCCCAGATAGGGAAACCAGGGTGCATTCCAAGAACGGGGCAGGTTCCGGTGCTTTCGTCTTCAGTGATCAGGAGACAGGATCAGAGTATGTGATGTCAGGGAACCTGTGGAAGCGGGCCTGAGTGGCTTCCAGCACCAGCTTTCAGGGTCTGTGGTTCTGGGCCTGGTGCACACACAGGTGGGCTCCCCAGGCTCTCTGTCTTCCCTGCAACCAAGTTCTGCCTGCTTCAAGGAAGGTGGGGAGCTTGGGGGTCTTGTGGTTCCTTTGAGTTTCTTATCTCCTTTGTGATGAGGCATGGTTTGTTCTTAGGGTGTAAGCAGAGCCTCTTGGAGTGAGAAATGAGTGGTGTGTGTGGCTCCTTCTGTCCCTCGGTCTGTTGGACTCTCAGACTATTAATACAAGCCACGTGTCTGGCTGCACCCCAAGCACACATGCTCCCCACAATAAAACGTCACCCCTCCCAGCTCAGCCTGTTGTTTGTTCTTTCTGATTGGCGCCAGCCTCATAGACCCCATGGAGGTAGAATATAACTTTCCATAAATAAACTCTAACCTGACCTACAATTTAGCCCTTGGGTTGTTTTGGCTTTTTTTTTTTTTTTCCTTCTCTTTCTCTTCGTGGTAATGGGATCATAGCCCAAGATGGTCTCTCCTACATCTCCAGTCCCAGAAAGCAAGTTCTAGGTGTGCTCAGGTTTGGGCATTATTTGGACTCTCTGGTCTCCCACATCCCTGGCATGTGGTGGGAACACAAGGGCATACTGAAGGATGGTGGATGAGCTCCCATGCACCCACAGGATGCCATGCACAGCCTCAGTGCCTTTGTGTGAGTGGGGTCTTTGCTCAGAGGGTCTAGGACCCCTTCTCCTTCAGACATACCTCTAGCAGCTCCCTCTTCTCTGTCCCTTCCCTAACCACTGTCCCCTGGGGTCACCATAAAGCTAATAGTTCCTGCCTGGCTCTGAATCACAGTAGTCCAGGCAGTCCAGGCTGTTTCTTCCCTGGTGTGCCCACTGGACTCGGAGTAGCTGAGTGGGTGCCAGTACCAGGGACTGAGCTCCAGCTGGTTGTGGGGAAAGCATTTTAATTCTGGGCACCCCAATCTACTCAGATTCAAGCACAGGCCTGCCTCCAGAGTCCCTGTCCTCACTCTTTGTACCACACCACCTTGGGGTGGGGCTGGCCAAGGTCTCCATTTCCTCCTTGCTCTGGGACATTCTTCAGGATGCCTGGATTCTCTGAAGGATTCTTCAGGGGGTCTGGAACCACAGGGAGTCTGGTGACACTCAGTGATACTTGTCAAAGACTTGATGGTGATAATTCATTTTGGGGGTTTATTGGGAGTTAAAACAAAAACCAGTAGGGGCCGGGGACAGAGCTCAGTGGTAGAGAGTTTGCCTGGCAGGTACAAAGTCCCAAATTCAATTCCCAGCATGTGCACACACAAATCGAGGACGGACACCTACTTTAGGGACAGTATTCCCCTGACACAAAGATGCACTTGACTTGATTTAAAGGGTTGCAGTTTCAAATCCTTTTTTAAAAAAATCAGGTTGGGGGTAGCAGGGGAGATTGAGACAGGGCCTCATCTAGCCCCGGTTGGCCTTGAACTTCCAATTCTCTTGTTTTCACTCTCCCCACCCCCATCTTCCAGGTGCTAGGCTTATGGTACGTACTGCCCCACTGGTCCCATTTCTTCTTATTGCAACCGAAAAGTAGCTGCTGAGTCCCAGCATGCAACACTATCAAGCATTTTCAAGAGACCCCGATGTTGAGAGAAGAGCCAGGCATCGCCTCTGCCTTGGAAGACCTCACACTTTAACTGGGGAGGTGTAAAATTCACATTTAGAAAAAGCTGGGCCCACGCACTGGTCCTCAGTTGTACTTAGATTTGCATCTGTCCCAGCATCAAGCAGGGCTTGGCCAGACTAGACGATGATATCCCGTGAAATGAGTGCACAAGGGGAGAGCTGGAATTAGGATGTCTTATGGGGTGGGGCATCACGAGAGAGACAGGGTGCATCAGACACTGGGACATTTCCGGAAGCTTCGGGGAGCAAGTGAAAGGTTCCATGAACCCTGAGGAAAGGGAAGAACTCAGGGGGCGGTGACAAAGGCAGTCAGCAAACTAAAGAAAGAGGCAGGGATCAGCAGGAATCAGCAGGGCCCTCTGGAGTGGGCAAGAGGGCTTGGGAGAGAGGGAGATGAGGATCAAGGTGAACAAAGTCTTGATGGGAGAATGATCTGGGGCAAGGGGAATGATTCCGTGAAGCCCACACTTTGGGGAGACAGTTGAGAGGGTGGTCTGCCAAGAGGAGGCTGGTCCAGCAGGGGAATGAGGGCTAGGTTTGGGAAGGAAGGAATGAACAGGACTTTTCAAAGCTAGCACATAATTGCCACAAGGGCTACCAGAGAGTTGTCAAAGGTGCCTTCAAGGTTTGGGTCTTGTGACCAAGGGAAGGGTGTGAGATGACATTGTGTGTGGTTGACTAAAAAAGAAACGAGACCGCATCCTCCTGGTCATAATTCATTGTCTTTATTAACAATGCCTCCAGTCGCCAAAAAAATACACTTGTGTTTCACAAAGCGCTATTAACACTGTCATTCTCTACAAGAAAAACGTTGGCATAAATAACTTAGATGAGAAAATAAATATGTCACTGAACTCTTTAAAAACCGCGACTTCCATTCTTGTGGATGAGTCCCACATGGAGAGTTTGCCAAACCCACCAGGCTAGCCCCAGGGGCTTCCCTCCTCCCATGTGCTTCGGTTACAAACATTGTCCCCCCCCTCCCTTTTTAACAATTAAAATCTACACAGAAAGTAAGAGGTGTCTGGAAATGATTTACAAAAAGATTTGTGGGTGGCGGGCTGTGGCGCCTCACAGCTTCTCAGCATATGTACAGCACTTGTCCCCCCCACCCCCCACTATTTTTCATGTGAGATATGCCATCACGAAGGAGAGCACGAAGAAGCTGTTTTCCTAGACAGAAATGTGTCCGTGGGTGGCAGGCGGGAGGAGTTATCCTGGAAGAGACATCTTTGGTTGGAAGTGGCTGGCAAGCCCGGTTTCCCCCAAGGACCTTCAACTGCTGTGTAGAAAACCCCTTTAAAATGTGCCAAGGCAGTGGAGGCAGGAAACCGAGCTTTGGGGAACAGGGTTGCGATTTCTGTCCCTTCCACCATCTCTGGGACCCAACCCCAGCTGAAGGCAAATTTGAGATGAAGAAGTGGGGGAGCCAAACATCTGGGGAGGCCAGGCCGGGAATCAACAGCCCCTTCTAGGAAGTTGCCAACCAGAAATCTCTCTCTCTCTCTCTCTCTCTCTCTCTCTCTCTCTCTCTCTCTCTCTCTCTCTCCCTCGCTCACTCCCTGTCCCTTCCATCTGCCCATGTCCTTGGAATCTCAGCAGAGTCCTTGGAGAGTCTGACTCTCACCCTGACCCATATTTTACAAAGGAGACACTGAGGTACCAAAAGAGAACCACGTAGCTCAACGTCACACTCAGTGGCCAAGCCAGGGCCCAAAACCCTATCCCGTCCCGCGTTCTTGCACACAGTGGGGTGGGGGTGGGGGAATCTTACTGTACTTCCGTAACCAGGTTCTTTCACACTCCCCTCCCTTTATGGTGAAAATGCTACCTTGTCCCGTAGGGAACCGGGAGTATAGGAGGGTCCTCCACCCCCCCCCCCCCCCCCCCCCCCCCTCTGGGCTGGGCAGAGTGGCTCAGTGTCTATGACTCAGCTCCCTCTCCTGGCCTGCGGGAACCCCCGCAGCCGGCAGGAGGGCGAGGGGACTCTACGGGTTGGGCACTCCGCGCACGGCCTGGAAGGTTTGGTGCCCCTGGCTTGGGCTGCAGGCTTTACAGTGAAAACGAGTCGGATCGCTCGGGGGCTGCGTGGGCGCGGGAGAGCTCTAGTAGGCGTTCTCCAGCTCCGCCTGGTTGGCTTTGGCGCCCCGGGCGCGGGGCCGTGGCTTGCGACCCTTCTGCGGTCGCACGGTCTCGGGCCCGAAGTCCTTGAGCTCCGACTGGTTGTGGAAGCGTGTGAGGCGCTTGCATTTGCAGGAGGCCACCAGACGCACCTTGCGCGCGCGCGGCGCCGCGCCCCCGGGACACAGCAGCTGCACCCGCTGAGCGCGGTAGCGGTCCGGGATGCAGCGGAAGTCGGGTCCGTTCGGGCGCCACCACTTCACGCGGCCGATGGCGTTGGGCAGCAGGCGCGCGGGGCCACACTGGCCCGAGCACACCAGCTCGGTGACCGGCTTGGCGCTGCGACACGGCCCGTCGGTCACGAAGCGGGTGTAGTGCAGCTCGCGGCAGCTGTATTCGGACACGTCTGCGGAGAGAGGGAAGTGTGAGGGCGGCACCCTAGCCCAGGCTGGCCTGCTCCCGCCATTCCTCCCTGCTGTTTCCAAACCTGCCGCTCTCCTGGCGCTTTGGCACCAATGCATGGATTATAGAAAGGAAGCACCAGGTACTTCTGGAGCTTGCGGGGGGCGGGGAAAGATCTCTCCCTGGCTGCTCTCTGTCCTTGGAACCCAGTGATCAAACACCAGCGCTCTATCATTTACGTTCTTTGCGATCTGTGGGCAAGTAACTTGACGGTCTCTCTTCCCCACATCTGTAAAATAAGTTGCCCCAGGATTCAATGACCTCAGCCACTACATGCGCATTATACCGAGCACTGTGTGGTACAGAGTCAGAGCTGGCAGTTTGTTCTTGTTTGGGGAATGGGTCTTATGTAGCCGGGGCTGGTCTCAAACCGCCTGTGTACTTGAGGATGATCTTGAAGTTTTGCTCTCCCATCTTCGCCTCCCCGGTGGTGGTATACACGCGTGGGTCACTCTGTCTGGCTTATGAGGTACTAGGGATCCGGCCCAGGGCTTCGTGCATACTAACCAAGCTCTCTTCTAATTTAGCTCCTTGTCCCCAGCCCTGCCTAGCAGCCACTAGCCACACCTGGCTGGCTCTGGTCCCTTCTAAACTCCTGTACCAGCCACTGGGGCAGGGGAGGGGTCCCAGGAGATGGAGAACCGAGTGGAGGTTAATTGAAGGTAATAAATCAGGACAGCTGCTGTGGAGGAGCGGGTAGAAGGGCAGGTGGCGGGGATAAGAATTCATTAGACTTGAAAGCAACCAAAGGCAGCGTTTCCAACCCCCTCATTATCACAGGTCCAGGCTGAGAAAAGAACTTGCCCCAAAGGCAGGGCTGGGCTGCCTGACACCCCTGCCCAGGACTCCAGCACCTTCTGGCTCCTGCAAGGGTGAAAATGATTTGTCAGAAGATCCCAGGTTGGGGGTGGGTGGGGGTAGAGGGCCGCTCACTCTTTGCTAGCTATTTCCTTAGCAGAAGGGGTCAGAGTTCTGACCCCCAACCCTACAGCTTCTGCTCCCATAAGCATTTAACACCTGCTGCATACCAGGCTTTCTTGTTCAGTGGCTCATGGTAATCCAAGCCTGCGCTCTGGTGAGGGAGCTGGGTCTGATGTCCGGGCCTCATCTATCTCATGCACACATCCAGGCTATATCTCCTGCTGTGAGCTTAGGTGGATGGGAGCTTTCAAGCTAGCTCATTCATATGTGAGTTCTGTCCACCCCTCAAAGTTTCACAGGGTCAGGGCTAATATGACACAAGGATTAAAAAAAAAAAAAAAAAAGTTCCAGGACCAAAACCAGAGAGGAGCAGAGGCCAGGATCCACCTCCACCCCAGAGAGCAGGCACAGCAGGAGAGGTGTGTGTGTGTCCCTTGTCACCCTCCTGTGGCTGGCTTTTTGGTTTCTGGGCTGATTTGACTTCCTCACCCCTGCAGGGGTGGTATGTGGAGGCGGTCTGTTTGCCCAGGGAAGGATAAGTTTTGGGGCTTTCCAAGAATAGTGCCCGTAGGTCAGGCACTTCCTCTGCAAAACGTGACGGGCCTTGCATGCTCCTTTGGGGTGGCCCTTTCCCCCACATCCCTTACTGGCTAGGAGACAGGAGCCACAGAGTGTGGTGGCAGCCTGGGAAGTGAACTTCTGTCCCACTCAGATGGTGACCAGCAGGCAGCAAGGTCATCACTCTGGAGCGTGTTCCTCCAGCTGCCACCGTGCCCCAGTCATTCCCCCCAGCTGTGCACCCGATCCCCCAGGCGTTTCTCTGCGCAGGCCTGCCTCCACAGGCTCTGTCCCCAGGAATGAGGCAAAGCTGGGGCCAGGGTGCAAGCAGAGGGCAGATGGTGCCACCTGTGCCCAGACAGGGGATGGTCCACTCAACTGCCACTCATGTCAGGGGCTAAAACTGTACCTAAAGCCCTGCTCTCTAGTGTTAGCCCACTGGGCTCAACAAGGAGAACTGAAGGGGTTCTTCCTGGCTTCAGGCTGCCACTCAGACCCAATCTAGGTGGCACACAGCTGGATCAAAGCAGCTTCCAGTCTCAGCTCTTCTTACCCCCTTTATCTCAGGAGCCTCGGTTTCTCCACCTTCAAGCTAGGGCTTTACCTCCTGGAGCGGCCATGTGGGATACAGTACAGCCACAGCCATCCAGCATCCATCAGGTGCCATTGCTACCAGCCTTACCTTGTCACCTCCCCACTGGTTCAGCTAGATCTGACCCTGGTGTCCTCCTTCTCAAGGAGCCCCGTGCCCACGTTAATGTCAGCTTTGGCTGATCTCAGTCTCCCCCCTGCCTTGGATGCTCATCCAGCCCCCCCAAGCCTGTCCAAGCCTCAGATTCTAACAACCATGCTAGCATTCTTCCAGGCAAGCCTGACCCTCCCCTGGTATGGCAGAGGCTAAGTATCTACCCCAATCATCAAGGCCTCCAAAAAGCAGATTCTAGAACTACCCGGGGTTTCCTCCCAGGATCCCCCATGCTAACAACTTGTCTTCTCCATCCCATACCTTTGGTGTCATAGGGATGGTGGGGAGGTCTTCCTCCGTTCTCTGCCCGGTTCATGGTCTGGTTGTTCTCCAGCTCCTGGGGAGGCTCAGGGTACTCTCTGAGCCCAGGGATGATTTCTGTGGCATCGTTCTTGAAGGCTTGCCACCCCTGGCCCTCCACAGCACGGAAGGCTGCATGAACAAGCAGACAGACAAGACATGGGGCTAGCGAGAGCTGCATGGTGCCAGATGGAGGGCAGTCCCTAGCACAGGCTCCAGTCCCCAGCCTAGATACAGTGGCCTTTTTAAAGCCCCCTCTGCCTCATGCCAGCCAATAAGGAGGGGCTGGAACAGGGCTGGTCCCATGTTTCCTCACCCCCCTCTCCAGGGGGAAAGGGGTGTGCTCAGAGTGAGCCCTCCCCAAGACTTCTCGAGCTCAGCAAACTTCCAAATTGCTGCTGGCACTCCCAGGTGACCCAAGGGGAGGGCGGTGAGGCAGGGACAGAGCTAGCTCTCCCAGCACCTCCCACATTCAGACGGCTGTGGTTTTCAGATATCAAAATGAGCTTGGCTTTTAATTGTCTGGCTCCCTGGGCCCCTCAGGCATTCTCAAAACAAACTGTGGGCCAGCTTAACAAAGGAAACATGTGGGGCTCCGGGTTCTACAGAAGGCAGAGTCCAGCTGACCAAATTCCTCTAGCCAAGCTTCTTTGTCACCCCACCAGCTAATGGTCTTAATTAAAGGTGTTTGTTTACACCCCACTCCCACCCAGAAGCAGAAGGATGCCTTTTTTATTTGGGGTGGGGGGACTCTGGGGAATCCAACCTAGGGTCTCAGGCTTGCAATGCAAGCCCTGTACAGGGACGCTTTTAAAGAAACCCCATTGGCCTCAAGTCCATATGGCTCAACACTAATGATTCTGAGCAAAACAGTGTCTTGGCTTTCTCTTCAAAAGTGAGGGGTGGGGGTAGTAGAGAGTCCAGAGCCACCGGCGAGGAGGTAGGATTCTGGTGACAGGTTCAGGTAAGCAGGTCACCAAGGCTCTTGGAGACGGAGCACAAAGAGGACATCTCATCTACTCTTTGGGGCCTGGGATCTGTCACAGGTGATTTTTAGCCAGGGAACTCAATGTGGCTTATAGGCTGGTGTGCCAAAGGTAGTTCCTTCCCTGGCCAGGTCTGAGGCAGGCAACATGGATTCCCATTTCTTAGCAAAAGCCAAGGTCAGTGCTTTTACTGCTGATGTTTCCCCATCATTTCTCAGCTTATTACATTTTCTGTGTACCTGTGTGAGTGTGTGTGTGTGAGTGTGTGAGTGTGTGTGTGTGTGTGTGTTATGTGTGTAAGTATACATGTGTGGGTTCATGCAAAGACCAGAAGAAGTGTGTTCTCCTCTGTCACTCTCCAAGTTAGTGCCCGAGACAGGCTCTCTTACTGAGACATGTAGGTTAGGCTGGCTAGCTGGCTAGTGAGCTCCCATGATCCACCTGCCTCTGCCCTCCTACCCTACCCCCCGCAATCCTGGGGTTATAAGCACATATGGCCACTTTTCCACATGGGTGCTAGGGATTCGAACTCAGGTCTTCATGCTTGCACACCATGCACTCTTACTCACCAAGTCATCTCTCCAGCCTCTCATTATATTTTCATAAACAGCTCCGAGTCTTAGAGGAAAGACCCAAGGGACACATGTAACAGATGAGTTTCAGAAAGCCATCTCAGGTCCATCTAGGCCACTGGTTCTCAACCTTCCTAATACTGTGGCCTTTTAAAACAGTTCCTCATGTTGTGGTCATCCCCAACCATAAAATTATTTTCATTGCTACTTCACAACTGTAATTTTGACACTGTTATGAACCATAATGTAAGCACCTGATATTTCCCATGGTCTTAGGATTGATGAACCCTGTGAAAGGGTCGTTCAACAACCCCCATGGGGTCATGACCCACAGGTTGAGAACCATGGGTCTAGGCACAAAGACATCCAAAGGAGTTGCTGGCTCAGCCAGCCGTGACAGAAGGGCCATGCCAGGGGAGGAGGAGGGGCGTGAGCAGGAGGGTTCACACCTGAGGCGCAAAAAAAGGAGGACCGGCGGAAGCCTTCACTGAGATGGATTGTTGGAGGATGCCCCAGCCCCAGAGGAAGGCTAGAAAGGCGGCTACGGTCCACCTCTCCCGCCGCTGCCGCCTTGGTATGTTAACTGTGCGATGAATGAGTGTCCCCCACCTACACAGCTTCTGCAGGGCTCTGCCACCTGCCTCGACTTGTAAGTGGCCTGTCCATCTGTGGCCAGCCGCCTGTGTGCTCCTTTTCATCTCCATCACCCACACATCAATGCAGCTGCCCTGACAGTTTTACAAGGCAGACAGAAGTCCCCTCAGGAAGGGCCCTCTCTGATACCTGCTTCCTAAGTCAGTTTCCTCCGGGGCAGACAAAAACAGCTGTGGCCATTGTTGGGGGTGATCTATCTCTCACACCAGAGCTGTGGTGTTGTTAGAAGCTGCCCCCTCCTTTTGTCTGTGACCTCCAGTCTCCTTTTTCCCTGCTCTGGAATGTGGACTGTTAACCCTGTCTGGGCCAGAAAGCCAGCCTGTGACTTGGGAGAGGGGCAGTTCCTGGGCAGGGGTTCTGTGAGCATCAGAGTGGTCCTCACAGCACCACCTGCTGACAGCGATGACAACCGGCCACCTTAAACAGAGCTGCAACCTGTCCTTGGAACACTTCCGCCACCTGCTGGACGTAAGAGGAGAAACCCAGTGACCAGAGTGGCCGGTTTCGGGATTGAAGTAGTGTTAACAGGAAAAAGGGTGTATACAGAGAAACTGAGCTCCTTAAGGGCCCATCCCTCTGGATCATCCTCTGCCAACGGGTAGCCCTGACCTTCACGGATGGCTCTGCTGTGGTGCCAGCCTTCTGTGGTTTCCCTTGAGGTTAAGTCAGTGATGGGTGTATTTACTCAACACAAAAACCTTATCATCTCTCAAGGTTAAGCAATAAATAGTCTTGGGGTCAAACCTCAGGTCTCAGGGGGTGCCTGTTGACTGCAGTTTAGGGTCTTTCTTCTTTCTTTCGTCTGTCTGTCTTTGTTTTTCAAGACAGGGTTTCTCTGTGTAGCTCTGGCTGTCCTGGAACTCACTCTGTAGACCAGGCTGACCTCAGACTCAGAGCTCCACCTGCCTCTGCCTCCCCAGTGTGGGGATTAAAGGGTCTTTCTGACCTCTTGTTCTCAGCAAGACTGCTATAAATATTCCTGTGTGATGTGATGGGTTTGTTGAGTAGTTTTTGTTTGTGAGATGGCCTTGCTGTGTAACCCAGGCTACCTTCAAATCCACGGTCCCCCTGCTTCAGCTTCCCAATGCTGTAGTTACAGGTGCATACCGCCACACCTGGAGAGTTTCTTTAATTACTCTTGTAAGTTTGAGATCAGTGTAAGTTGACAAGGACTTGAAATAATTCAGAGGGATTTTATGTCTTCTCTGCCCGGTTTCCCTCCATGGTAACAGCTCACGAAAGGTGCTGGTACAGGCGCCACAACCAGGACACACCAGTCTTACATCCTCCCTGATTTATACGTGCTCACGCCCATGTGCACCTACTTGTGGCACATGCTCGTGTATTTGCTTCTTTTTTAAAAAAATTATTTTATCTATGAGTGCTCTGTCTGCATGTATGCTTGCAGGCCAGAAGAGGGCATCCGATCCCATTATCGATGGTTGTGAGCCACCATGTGGGTGCTGGGAATTGAACTCAGAACCTCTGGAAGAACAGCCAGTGCTCTTAACCGCTGAGCCAGCTTCCCAGCTCCATTCATATATTTACTTCTGTGCAATTCATCACATGAGATTTGCCTATTCACCACCACAATTAAGATGAAGAACAGCTCCATGGCCCCAAGGATCTGACCTAATGTTCTTTCATCATTTATTAACTTTTTTTGAAAGTGTCTCATGTACCACAGGCTAGCTGAGACTAACCTTGAACTCCAGGTCCACCTCCCAGGTGTTGAGATTACAGGTTCATGCCATCACAGCCTGCTCTGTCGATTTTACGAAGACGTCCACCCACCTTCCTCACCCTCCCTCTTCCCTTCCAAGCCCAACTCATGGCAACCACCAATCTAACCTTGATTTCCATAGTCTTTCAATTAAAAAATGTGATGCAGCCAGTTGGTGGTGGCGCATACCTTTAATCCCAGCACTCTGGAGGCAGAGGCAGGGGGATCTCTGTGAGGTCAGTCTACAGAGCTGGTTCCAGGACAGCCAGGGCTACATTGAGAAATCCTGTCTCCAAAAACAACAACAACAACAACAAACAACAACAACATATTATGCAGATGCAACCAATGCATGTCACTGTTTTTTTTCACTCGACACAATTCCCTTGAGTTATCTAGTATATGGGTACAATGACAGGCACGTGTCCTTCATTAGTGTCCTACAAAGAATTTTCATTGCCCAAGTTCCCTGTGTTCCCCCTACTCACCCCTCCCCTCCCATCCCAACTCCTAGCACACACTGAGCTCTTTTCTGTCTCTATAGGCCTTACATTAGCCAGAACACCATCAGCTGGTCTTACACAGTATGGCAGCTTTCCATGTTGGTACCTCCAACAGCTAAGTTTTAGGTGTTTTTAAAAAAGGTTTTTTTTTTTTTTTGGAGACAGGGTTTCTCTGTGTAGCTTTGCGCCTTTCCTGGAACTCACTCTGTAGCCCAGGCTGGCCTCGAACTCACAGAGATCCACCTGGCTCTGCCTCCCGAGTGCTGGGATTAAAGGCGTGTGCCGCCGCCGCCGCCGCCGCCGCCGCCACCACCATTTTATTTTATTTTTAATTATGTGTACATCTGTATGTGGGTATGTGCTTCTAAGTGCAGGTGCCTGTGGAGGCCAGAAGTACCAGATCTTCTGAACCTATAGTTGTAAGTGGTTAATGAGCCACCCAAATGGGTGCTGGGAACCAAACTCAGGTCCTATACAAGAGCAGTATGAATTCTTAACTGGAGTCACCTCTCCCAACCCCCTAGGTTATTATTTTTAAATGTTAGGAAAAGGCTGTACAGGTATGGTTGGCATGTGCCTTTAATCCTAGCACTTGGAAGCAGAGGGCAGGGAATCAGGAGTTCAAGGCCAGTCTTGGCTACAGATGGAGTTTGAGGCCAGGCTGGGCTACATTGAGACCCTACCTCAAAAACAATAGCACCACCACAACAGAAGTTAGAAAAAGCAAACATAAAAAAAATCCGAACCTATACAAGGAAACATACCCAAAACAGACCTCTTTGTAAGATAAGACATTTATTTTGGTTACAGTTTTATAGTGTGTTAACACTGGTGGTACAATAGACATTAAACTTTCCTTTCCCCCCAATGGCAGGAATCGAACTCAGGGCCTTGCCCGCACTTGGCAGGTGACAGTGCTCTGCCTCACCCCACCACCCCCTTTCCCCTGAACCTTTTCTGTCTAGTAAATCACTCTTATTCAAGTTACCCTAACAGCTGAGGACGTTAGAGAAACACAAGCTAAACATTCTCCACTCTTCTCTCTACCCTGAGACTCCCTCTGTTTACGATCAGGATAGAATCTTGATCTGGAAGGACCATCTGATGCCACTTTTATGAAAAAGAAAATGTTCTGTGAGGAAAGCTCTTACCTTCATATTTAAGATCAGTGCTTATTTTGATTAAAACATTGAGCATCTTCATACTACAAGCATCTTAAGGTGAACTTGTGCCTGGAAATGGGGGGTCGGGGGAGGTGTTAAAAACCAACGGGATTCTTAAAACAACCTCCCGTGTTGGAGCCCAAAAGAGCCTTAGTGTGGGTCAAAGGAGTTCCCTCGCTTGATAAATGTTGTTGGTCTATGCTCTCAAGATGGCAGAATGGCGGAGCGGAACAGCCTGCCTCTGGGAAGGCAGCCTGCCTACTTGAAGACTGAGGAGGAAACCATTTTACATTTTAATTTTAACCTGGATTTTTATGAGTCAAAGAAAATGATCAGGTCCGGGGAAGAGGAAAGGACATCCTGAATTCTTTATTCCATCACTTTCCAGGGATAGACCACCATCCAGGAATGGCCCCCACTCGGGGGCATGCACGTGGCGGCTCTTTGACAACACACGGCTATTCTAGCTGAAGAAGTAGGAGCTAATCTCTGAACACGGGGTAAAGCCAACCGAGAAACCCTCAACTTTCAGCAAAGAGCCCCAAAGGAAAGGCAGGAATCTCCTAAGGGCCCCTTTTCCTCATTTTTCCACAAAGGCTGCCAGGAGTAAACCGCAGTGGGCTGTCCTGTGGGGTTGTCACCCAGATGAGGCAGGAGGAGGGGAGCCCAGACTCTCCCAGAGCAGAGTTCATCCTCACACGTGTCACCTAACTGACCGGGGACCTACTTTTGACTTCCTTTTCTGGGGATGGCTCAAAGACATGCACAGGGTGCTGGGACATCACTGGGAGCTGGTCTCAGAGGCATCAGAGCCAAGAACAGCCCAGCTTCCTTAGGCAGCAAAGCCTGGAACTACTTCCACTTAGCTTTACAGTGCTGGGTGACCCTTAATTATGCGAATTTTTTTGGTTTTGAAACACAGGATCTTGCTATTGTAGCCTAGAGTCTCAACATGGAGACCATACTGGCATCGAACTTGCAGTGATCCCC
>CABHPP010113733.1:0-13899 GCA_902168425.1 Peromyscus attwateri
GGGCTGGAGAAATGGCTCAGTGGTTAAGAGCACTGGCTGCTCTTCCAGAGGACCCAGGTTCAGTTCCCAGCACCCACATGGCAGCTCACCACTGTCTGTAACTCCAGTTCGAGGGTATCCGACACCCTCACACAGAGTATATACAGGCAAAACACCAGTGTACTTTAAATAAATAAATAAATAGATCTTTAAAAAAAAAGTCTTCTGAGAGAAGCCTATTACTTCACATGAGACAAAGTGGACTTGGCTAGTTTTGAGGGCAGTTAGCACCTCTCCAACTCATGCCTTTGTTGCCACATGCTGAGGAAAGGAGCTTGGTGAAATCCAGTTTGAATATTTGCCTTTTTTTTTTTTTTTTAATTTTTTTGGTTGTTGTTCATTAGAAGAAACCATTGACAAAGCTGAGTGTGATTGTGAATGCCTGTAATTCCAGTAGTTGAGAGGCTAAGGATGGTGAGTTTGAGGCCAGCTGGGCTTCATGGTGAGACCCTGTCTGGGAAAAAAAATAAACCTTTGCCAAACCAATAATCACTAATATCTTCCTGGTCATAAGCTTTTAAAAATCTGTTTTCTGTGAAGTATATGGTATAAGAATGCTATATGAATGTTGAATTTTTACTGTGTGTTAACAATGTCAGAGCCTGACAACTCATGTAGCCCAGGCTGGCTTCTTGGAACACAGAGATGCTCCTGCCTCTGCCTTCAAGTGCTGGGATTAAAGGTGGGGGCCCCCAAGCCCAGTGTTATATTTCTTAAAAATCGGTGAGCCTGCATTGTTATCCCTGAATGGTAATTTACGCAGATGGAGTTTGAGTTTAGTGGTGTACATTATGAGTTTGTGTATCCAGTGTTACAATAAAATGCACAATATTTCCACTACAAAAGTCCCAGGTTTTGGAGGCTACACTGTTCATCTTCCCGTCTCCTAGCCCGTGATAATCCCCAATTGCCTTTCTGATCTTTTTCACCGTCTTTGTAGTTTGCCCTTTTTAGGGTATTATACAGTTGGAATCATACAGCATATTTCATTTTCAGACTGGCTTCTTTTACTTGGTCATACGTTTCCTCCATGCCTTTTTGTGACTTAATAACTTTTTTTGTGTGTGCTAAAATTACTTTGTACTAAATTACTCATGAGGGTGAGGCAGGAGGATGGAGAATTTGAGGTCAGTCTGTGCTAAATAGGGAGATTCAGTCTCAACAAAACAAAACAAATTACATTTTTGATGTCTCAGAGTTTATGCATTTGCCTGAAAGATATCTTAGTTGCTCCTAGGTTGTAGTAATTATAGACAGCATTGTGGTTATCACCTGTATGCAGGTTTTTTTGCAGACTTTAGATTTTATCTTCTGTAGGTAAAAATCTAGGAGCTATCAGGGCAGTGGTGACTCATTCCTTTAATCTCAGTACTTGAGGCAGAGGCAGGTGTATCTCTTAAGTTCGAGGCCAGCCTGGTCTATAGAATAAGTTCCAGAACAGCCAGGGCTATACAGAGAAACCCTGTCTCTAAAAACAACAACAACAACAACAACAAAAATCAACAAAACAAAAACCCAGGAGCACAATTGCTGCAGCATGTGCTAAAAGTATACATGTTTAGTTTTGAAAGAAACTTCCAATGTCTTCAATAGTGGCTGTACCATTTCACATTCCCACCAAAGATGAAGGAGTACCTGGAACTCCATCCTGGCTGGTACTTGTGCTGTCAATATTCTGTACATTGCTCTTCTAATAAGTATGCAGTAACATCTCATTGTTATTTTAATTTGCATTTCCTTGATGGCATATGGTATGAATAGTTTGACCGACACCCCCCCCCCCCCCCCCCCCCCCCCCCTGGCTCTCCAGCTGTCCTGGAACTTGCTATGTAGACCTGGCTGGCCTTGAACTCAAAGATCGCCTGCTTCTGCCTCTCAAGTGCTGGGATAAAAGGCATGGGTTACCAGGGCCCTGCCGCCAGTCTCTTTTGATAAGTTTATATGGTATCTGTGTATCATCTTTGGTGAGGTATCTGTTAAGGTCTTTGGCTCTTTTATTTTTTTAAAGATTAATTTTTAATTTTGTGTTATCTGTGTTTGCACATTGAGTATAGGTACCTGTGGAGGCTTGTGCATTGGATTTCTTAGACATTGGATTTCTTAGAGCTGAAGTGATAGCTGGTTGTGAGCTGCCTGGCATGGGTGCTAGGTACTGAACTTGCAACCTCTGCAAGAGCAGTAAGTGCTCTTACCTACTGAACCATCTCCAGCCCTGACCTATTTTTTTTTTAATAGAATTTTTCATTAAATAGATGGATTTAAAATTTTTTATTATTTTATTAAATGTGTGTGGTGTTTGCTTGCATGTATGGCTGGGTACCATTTGTGAGCCAAGTGCCTGAGGAGGCTAGAAGGTGGCTTTAGGATCCCCTACGAATGGAGTTAAATAGTTTAGCCACCATGTGGGTGCTGGGAGTTAGTTGAACCTGGGTTCTCTGAAAGAACAGCTGGTGCAGTGCTATTAACTTCTGAGCCCATTTCTCCAGCCCACATTGATTTTTAAATGATCAACTTTGTACTGTTCTCGGACTTGATACATTATGATTGGAAAATATTGTTGGAAGGTAAGCATGATGGTTGGTGTGTGCCTGAATCCCAGAACTTGGAAGGTGGAGTCAGGAAGATTAAGAGTTTGGGGTCAATAGGCATAGGCAGTTCACGGCTTGTTTGGGCTACATGAGATGATGGAGGGTAAGGGGGTCCACTTTGTTACAGTTGGATTAGCAATTTTTGTATCTATATTCTTGAATGATACTGGTTAGCATCAGTTTTTCCTCTCAGCATTTTTTGATGTTGCTATAAGTATAATGCTAACTTCATAGAATGAGTTAGATTTTTTTTTTTAAAGATTTATTTATTATGTACACAGAAGAGGGTACCAGATCTCATTACAGATGGTTGTGAGCCACCATGTTGGTTGCTGGGAATTGAACTCAGGACCTCTGGAAGAGCAGTCGGTGCTCTTAACCTCTGAGCCATCTCTCCAGCCCCGAGTTAGATTTTTTTCACATTCATCTTTCACCGAGTTTTTTTGTAGAAATAAGATTTTTCCCTTAATTTTGAGTAAAATTCACCAGCCGAACCATTTCAGTTAGGAGTTCTTTTTGTGGATAGTTTTTAATATTTTTTTTGTGTGTGTCATGCATGTGTGCTTGTATATGTGTGGGCATGTGTGTGGAGGCCAGGGGTCCCACTTCTTTGTTTGTTTGAGACTGAGTTTCTCTGGACTGGAGCACATTGATCAATAGGCTGGCTGGCCTGCTAGCCCTAGGGATCCTGCTGTCTCCAGCCTCGGGTTGTAAGTGTGGACCATCATGTTAGGTTTTCTACATGGCTTCTGGGAATGTAACTCAGGTCACATTGTTTGCTTGTGGGGCAAACACTTTACCAGCTGAACAATCTTGACAGCCCGTGGCTAGTTTTTAAATTATCAGTCATGTTGTTGCATAAATGTAAGAGTATTCAGTTATCTATCTCTTTTTGAGCAAGTTCTGGTAATTTTTATCTTTTAAAACTTTTGTTCTATACTACTTATCAAATTTATTGGCATAAAGTTTATAATTCTTTGATTTTTCTCCCAGTGTTTTAGAACCTGTAAGTATATTCCTAAGATCTTTTTTTGACACTGGTAATTTGTGTCTCTCTTCTGCTCTTGAATAGTGTAATGGTAAGATACCAGTTTCCTGATCTAGAAGAACCAGATCTGATTTTACTGATTTCTTCTAACATTTTTCTGTTTTCTATTACTAATTTTTGCTCTGCTTTTTATCAAATGTCTCTATTAATTTTGTATTCCATTAGTTTCTCAGGGTGTCATTTAGTAGAGATTTAAAAACGTTTTTCTTTGTAATAATATTAAATAGTGTAAATGTTGAGTACTATTTTTACTTTGTGTACCATTGAGTTCAGTTCAGGCTTTCTGTCTGATTTCTTCTTGACTGCGTTATTTGGAAGTGTATTGTCTTAATAGCAACAATTTCACTTTTTGTTTTGTTTTGTTTTGTTTTCTGAGACAGGGTTTCTCTGTGTAGTTTTGGTGCCTGTCCTGGATCTTGCTCTGTACACCAGGCTGGCCTCGAACTCACAGAGATCCACCTGGCTCTGCCTCCCGAGTGCTGGGATTAAAGTGGAGCACCACCACCACCCAGCTCCATTTTTCTTTTTTCAAAGGTGTTGAGGATCTAACCAAGGGTCTGTTACTTGTGCTCTGCCTCCAAATTGCACACCAGCCCTCATTTGCGGTTTTTTGGTTTCGAAAGTTTATAACTTCATTGTGAGCATGGTTTCTGTCCTTTATATTTTGGAACTTGTTTCATGACCCGGAGTGTGGGCTGTAGGAAGCCATGCCTTCCCAGCAGCTGCTCTTCAGTTGTGTTTCCTGCTGTTCCTTTGCCAGAGTGTTTTGTTGTGCACATGTGGTGCTTGGTGCTTGGTTTTGGTTGCTACTATTTTGTTTTTCTTTTTAAAAATAATCTCTTTTAAAAGTATGGACACATGTTACCCTGGTGTTAACCTCGGTTCAGTGTGTACAGGCACTTTGCTGTACAGGCACTTTGCTGATCACCCGTGTGCTCTCCCATGCCCATTCTACCTGGGCCAGCTCTGTCACATTGCTCAGGTGAGGCACAGAGCCTGTTCTCCCCAGTGCTGCAGCTGGTGAGGAGTAGGGCCAGCTCTCCTGCCTCCATGCCTCCAGGGCCAGCTGAATAGTGGTATCTTATTTAGGTTTTAATTTACTTTTTATTTATTTTTTTCTTTTTTCTTTTTGGTTTTTTTCAAGACAGGCTTTCTCTGTTTAGTCCTTGCTGTCCTGGAACTCACTTTGTAGACCAGGCTGGCCTTGAACTTAGAGATCCGTCTGCCTCTGCCTCCTGAGTGCTGGGACAAAAGGCGTGCGCCCCCACAGCCTAGCTACGTTTTTTTATTTTTTTTTAATTTTTTTTTTGAGTAAAAATTATGATCTTTAGAGTAATTCTTTTTTTTTTTTTTTTTAATTTTATGTACATTGGTGTTTTGCCTGCATGTATGTCTATGTGAGGGTGCCAGATCCCTTGGAACTGGAGTTACAGACAGTTGTGAGCTGCCATGTGGGTGCTGGGTATTGAATCTAGGTCCTTCAGAAGAGCAGTCATTGCTCTTAACCACTGAGCCATCTCTCCAGCCCCTGTGGAGTAGTTCTTTGTGTGTGTTTGTGAACGTGTATGTTACAGCCAGAGGCTGACTCAAATGTCTTCATTGTTCTTCACCTTACTTTTGTGACAAATAATCTGTCTGTGAATCCCAGGGATCCTTCTGAATCTACCTCCTCAGTGCTGGCACTACAGGTATATGCCATTGTGTGTGGCTTTTTTTACGTGGGTTCTGTGAGACCAAACTCAGGTTCACATGCTTGCATGGAACACCAACTGAGTTCTCTCTCTAGTCCAGTATTTTCTTTAAAAAATTTTTTTGAATTAAAAAATTTATTTGTATGTGTTTTGCATGCATGTGTTTATTTGCCTGCAGAAGCCAGAAGGTGGTGTCTGATTGATTCCCTGGAACTGGAGTTGCAGATGGTTGTGAGCCACCATATAGGTGCTGAGAAACCCAGGTCCTCTGCAAGAGCAGCTCTTACCTGCTGAGCTGTCCCTCCAGTCTGTATTTCCTCTCTCTCTCTTTTTAAATTTTATGTCCCCCGCCCAAGGTTTCTCTGTGTAGCTCTGGCTGTCCTAGAACGGCTCTGTAGGCCAGGATGGCCTGGAACTCATAGAGATAAGCCTGCCTCAGCCTCCTGAGTGCTGGGATTAAAGTCGTGCACCACCACCACCACCAGGCTTATATTTCCTCTTTAAAAAATAGAGGACAGAAAGCTCTAGGGCTTTGGGAACAATAATTGATTGCTTGTGTGCTACTGAAATGCTACTTTTTAGTTTTCTGAAAGTTTGTATGTCTACTTTTTAAATATTTTACTTTGAAAATAACTATATGAGTAGGTGAGTGATTTAAATTGTACTCTGTAACCACTCTTTTTTTTTCTATCACCAAGCTGTATCTTAACCCTATAATCACTCTTCTTAAGTTACAATATGCCTAAAGTTTCCTATTTCAAGGTGTGTGTAATGTGTGTGTGTGTGTGTGTGTGTGTGTGTGTGTGTGTGTGTTTTCC
Source organism: Peromyscus attwateri (assembly GCA_902168425.1). NCBI lineage: Eukaryota > Metazoa > Chordata > Mammalia > Rodentia > Cricetidae > Peromyscus > Peromyscus attwateri. The sequence goes on from CABHPP010113733.1 coordinate 6,185, forward strand.
TGGGAATTAAATTGTGGGCCCCGTGTGTGCTAGGCAGGCACTATACCACATTTTAACCATTTTTATGTGTCAGTGGAATCTAGTAAATTTGCATTGCTGTACATTCATTACTATTACCTTGTTCCTCATCACAAACTGAAATTCTTTATGGTCTCACTGTCCCTTGATAACTGCCATTCTCCATTCTGTTTCTATGCATTTGACTACTTAGGTACCTCATGTAAGTGGAATCATGCATGACATCTTCAAAGTGCATCCTCATTGTACTGTGTCAAACGTTTTTTGTTAAAGACTGAATACTCAGGGCTGGAGAGATGGCTCAAAGGTTAAGAGGCCTGGCTGCTCTTCTAGAGGTCCTGAGTTCAATTCCCAGCAACCATGTGATGGCTCATAACCATCTGTAATGAGATCTGGTGCCCTCTTCTGGTGTGCAGGCATACATGCAGTCAGAACACTGTATACATAATAAAAAAGTAAATCTTAAAAAAAAAAAAAAGTCTGCCTGGCGGTGGTGGCGCACACCTTTAATCCCAGCACTCGGAGGCAGAGCCAGGCGGATCTCTGTGAGTTCGAGGGCAGCCTGGTCTACAGAGTGAGATCCATGACAGGCACCAAAACTACAGAGGAAACCTGTCTTGAAAAAACTGAAAGAAAAAAAAAAAGACTGAGTAGTCATTATGAGTGTGTACTACATCTTATCTTTTACAGTGGTTGTGGGTATTTGGTTTCTGTGCATTTCGGCTGTTGTAAATCATGCTGCTGTGAGCATGTGTATGCAAATACCTGAGTCTCTGCTTTCAGTTCTTTTGGACTTGTATCCAGAGTGGGATTGTTGGGTAATGGTAATTGTAATTTTAGTTTTGGAGGAGCTATCACACTGTTTTCCCTACTGTTTACACTTCTCCCAACAGTGCATAACACTATTGGTCGTCCTGCTTCACCACCCAACTGTTTATATATTTTCTTTTTTTTTTTTTTTTTTTAAGATTTATTTATTTATTATGTATACAGTGTTTTGCCTGTATACATAATACAGAAGAGGGCACCAGATCTCATTACAGATGGTTGTGAGCCACCATGTGGTTGCTGGGAATTGAACTCAGGACCTCCGGAAGAGCAGCCTGTGCTCTCAACCCCTGAGCCATCTCCAGCCCGTTTATATATTTTCAAAAAATTTTGTTACATTGTGTGGTTGTGTGAGCGCATATACCATGGAGCACATGCAGTGGGTTCTAAAACAGCAGTTCTCAACCTGTGGGTTGTAACCCCTTCGAGGGTCACTTATCATATATCCTGCTTACCAGATATTTACATTATGATTCATAACAGAAAAATTAGTTATGAAGTAGCAACGAAATAATTTTATGGTTGGAGGTCACCACAACATGAGGAACTGTATTAAAGGGGTCTCAGCATTAGGAAGGTTGAGAACCTCTACTCTAGATACTTTGCCTATCCTGCTCTCTCCTGACTTCCCCAAGCTCTGGTAACTGCTGTTCTTGTCTCAACTTCATATAAGTGAGATCATACAGGATTTGTCTTTTTTTATTTCTGACTTATTTAACATATGTCCTGTGGGTTCTATTCATGTTGTCACAAGTGATAGAATTCCATCCTTTTTTATGGCCAGCTACTTTATTGTGTATACTCAACATTTTTGTCATTCATCTGTTGGTAGAAACAGGTTGATTCCATTTCTTGGCTGTTGTAAATAAAGCTGTAATAAAAATGGAATTGCAGCTGCTTCTTCAGCATGCTGATTTGAAGAAGTTTTTAATTTTAGTAAAGTCCAGTTTTTTCTCCCTCATGGATTATGAATTTGTTATATGTTAAAATTCATTGCCAAATCCAAGCTTGTAGTTGTGGTTTCTGTTTTGTGTTGAAGCACCACCCCGCTTCCTCCATGTGTACATTAACCCTTGCACATGCTGGGTACTGCTGATGCCTGTGCACTACAATACTTTCTACATTCCAGTAGCCATTCCTGGGAAAAGTCATTGAGATGGTCCCATTTCTGTCACTCATGGCATGTAGTCTGCAGATACCCTGTGCAAATTTCTTTCTAAAAATTTTAATTACATTTTATTTTTCCTTTTTTTGAGACATAGTCTCACTATACTCTGGATGACCTGGAAATTCACTGTGTAGACCAGGCTGGCCTTTGAATTCAGATCCTCCTGCCTCTGTCTTTTGAGTGCTGGGATTAAATGCCTGGTTTACAAATTTATTTTTTATTAGAATATGCTCACTTCCCCACATGCTTCTTTTGCTATTTCCTCATTTTTGTTTCAAACTGAATGAAGTCTTGAGTTTGCATTTCCTTCACTGGTTCTCCTTTGTTGCCTCCTCTACTACTCTACAGCTATCAGCTTTTTTCCTGTGTTCTGTTTTTTCTCTTTCTTTACAGCCAGACTGGTTTATGATATTTGCCTTTCCTTCTTCTTCATATAGCCTGTTTCAGTTCAGAGAAGTATTTTATATTGTGTATCTGTTCATTCTTAGAAAACAGGGGTTATTCATTAAGAAAAAACTTGAAGTGCTTACTACTGCCTAATGATTATAAATGTATAACTTTGAAAGCTAGTTGGTGGATTTTTATTGTTGTGCTTATTAAATTTGATTTTATTTATTAGGTGCCTGTTTAGGGATTTTTATTCTTATTTTTTCCCTTTCATGGTGCTAAGGTACATACTAGGCAAGCAAGCATGCTACCAAATAAGCTACATCTCCAGTTGTTGTTGTTGTTTTTTAGAGAAATATTGATTTTACTCTTTGACAATTTTGTATATGCATGTATTTCTGATACTTATCCTCTACTTTTTTATCCCCATACCACCTCCACTAACTCCCCATCTCCAGTTATTTTATTCTTTTTTGTTTTGGGGCCTCATACACGTTAGAGAGTGCTCTACCACTGAGCTATGGCGTCATTTTTTTTTATTATTTTAAACAATATTAAAAAAATCTATGTGAACATAGTGCCAAGAATTAATGAGTTAGCTGTAATATTTTTATATTGCTTAATATTTACAAGCTTGAGGCATATTATCATTTTATGTTCTAAGTACTAGAGTATTGGAATTACTGCATGTGATGTGCATACCTAGATTAGTCTTAAATTATGAACCTTTAATTATGGATGTATTTACTTAAGTTTTTGTTTCTGTTTAAGATTTTATTTTCTTGTTTATTTTGTTTTGGATATATCTAGTAAGATGTAGTTGGTTAGAGCAGATGTCCTGGGGGAGGAAGATAACATTTGCTGAGCTGTATAATTTGTGGTAGGCTTCTTAGTAATTTACATGAGAAAGACAATTAAAAAACATAACAGATGGGAAAAAGAGGTTATCAGATGATAAAGTACTGTGATAGAAAATTCTGAGTCTGAGTTGAGGATAGAGCAGTAGTAGATGTAATAGGGCTCATCAAATGGCTCAGTTGGGAAAACTTGAGTTTGGTCCACAGAACTCACATAAAAAGCCAGGCATAATGGCACGTGATTGTAATCCCAGCCCTGGGGAGATGGAGACCTGGAACATCCTTGGGGCTTGCTGGTCAGCCAGCCTGGACTAAGTGGTGCCATTCCAGACCAGTGAGAGTTCCTGTCACAAAAAACCAAAAAACAGAAAGAACCCCAACAAAACAAAGCCTGGTATGGTGGCTCACATATTTAATCCTAGGCAGAGGGAGGAGGATCTCTGTGAGTTCTAGGCCAGCCTGATCTATATAGTGAGTTCCAAGACAGTCAGAGCTACTTAGTAAGACTCTGTCTTAAAACAAAACAAACAAAACCCAAATTAAAACAAAAATAAAAATAAAAAAATAGGAAGGTGGATGGCACCTGAGAATACCTGAGGTTGGTATGGCAAGGTGGATCGATTCTCTCTCTCTCTCTCTCTCTCTCTCTCTCTCTCTCTCTCTCTCTCTCTCTCTCACACACACACACACACACACACACCCCCCCCCCCCCCCCCCATATACATACAAAAGATGTAAGTAGGTGCTTATGTGTGTGTCTGTATTTGCTGAAACATAAGGAAGAAGTGATTGCAACAAGAAAGGAAGACTGGCAAGAGACCTGAAAGTCTTGTGTGGACATTTAAAAAATTGCTGAGAAAAGCAGGGGGTGTTCAGAGCAGTAGATATGCAAAAACTGAATGTTCTGGTGATTGGGTGCTTAGCAATTTGTGTTTGGGATGAACACAGACAGAGGCATGTGGTAATAAGTACTGAATAGATTTTATTTCAGGAGTGTTCTGGTGAGAGAGTTCTCTAGTTAAATAAGCAAAAGCCTATCTAAAGTTATCAGAATAAACAGCTTTTGACCTAATCTAAGGAGAAGAGGAAGAAATAAATCCAAATCAAAGTAAGCTTTCATTTTAATATAGCTTGTTCTTACACAAAATAGAATAAATGATTCACACAGTTGTATACAATTCTCACATAAATCTGTTTTTAGAGCTATCCCATGAATACCTCAATCTTTCAATAGTTTATAATAAGACTTTTCTTTCATTTTATCTGATTTTCTTGAAATTGTTTGTAGTGTATAATCTGCTCTGTAGCTTTTTAGATGTTTATGATTTTAACAATTATCTTAGGGCTTTCCAGTTTCATTCCCTACCTCTTACCTCTGTTTAGACTAATAATCTGTGTGTAGCTTCTATTCTCTATTTCCATTGTGTTGTCTTGCTCATTTCATTCACTTCATCCTCCTTGATAGGAGACTACCTTTCTATATAGATTATATCATTTAACTGCCACATTTGCCTTGCCTTTTCACATCTTACCGCCTTTATCTAAAGCTGTAGATTGAATGTTTCATGTTGAACTAGTGAAATTGACTCCCTTGTATAATCCTTCTCTTTCTGTTTGTGCATACTTGTCTTTGTAGTTACTAGGGTGAGTGCATTCATAAGGCCTGGCAGTAGAGGGAACATGGGTTGGCCTGTTAATCCACTACTGTTCTCCAGTGCTACAACCTCTCTATACTAGCATGAAGCAATCACTGTCTGAGCAGTCTTGATGTTTCTAAGCTACAGTAGCCTTGTGAAAAGTAGCTGCATTTTCCTACTTACCTCTGTGTCTTCAAAGGTACTTTTTATTTTCTGTTTCCCTGGGCAGGGGGGAACCTAAGTCACCCCAGAATAAAGTACAGTATGTTTCATTTAACAGTAGAATTGTGAGAATCTGTCATTGGCTGATTCCTTCATTGTTGGACCGTCAGTGTGTTTACACAGACCTGGACAGTCTTATTGATGCAGTCAGTGGGTGATGTAGTAAACACATGATGTATGATGGTGCTGCCAGCATTACATGGCCAGACTGTTGTAGGAACTTTTTAAAAAACAAGTATATGTATTAGATCATAGTTTCTAAAATATCAAAAAAATACAGTATAGAAATACAACTATAACAGTCATTTATTATCATCAAGTGCTATGTTCTGCATTTAATTGTTTATACTATGCCTTTTATACTCCTGCACCTTGGTAGTTGTGTGTACATCAGTATTACTACAAACATGACTAATGTGTTATACTAGGATGTTAGGATGCCATGACAACAATTTTCAGCTTTATTGACAACTTATGGGCCACTGTTGTATTTATTGTCTGCCTCTGTTTTTTGTACTGCACATGTATATGATTCAGTATGAACTTTCTGGGCTTTATTTTGTTTTTTTTTTCCAGACAGGGTTTTTCTATGTAGTCCTGGCTGTCCTGAACTCACTCTGTAGACCAGGCTGGCCTCGCACTCAAGAGATATGCCTGCCTCTGCCTCCCAAGTACTGGGATTAAAGGCATGCACACCACCCAGCTGTTTTGTTTTTTTTAAATGATGTGTGTGTGTGTGAGAGTGAGTGTGTGTGTCTCTATCTGTGTCTGTGTGTATTACATCTCTCTGTGTGTGTGGGGTGGCATGATGGAAACCAGAAGAGTTCATTGGATCCCCTGGACTTGGAGTTCCGTATAGCTGTGAGTGTGGGTGGTAGGATCTGAACTCAGGTCCTCTGGAAGAGCAGCAGGTGCTCTTAATTGCTGAGCCATTTCTGCTGCCCTCAGGATGGACTTTTGAAAAGTTGTGAAAAATGTATGTGGGATTAAAGCACAGAGTGACCAATGTCCAGTCATGTATGAAAGCAGAGATGAACATTTCAAAGGTTGGAAGCTCTCTTTACTGTGATGAGCAGATGTGACAGGATAGAGGTGGTATAGAGACAGGAAGTAGATTTTGGATGTGGTAAATTTTAGGTACTTCTAACCAAACAGTTTTGCTTATAGAAATGTCTGATCTTGAGGAGTCTCTTCCCTTTTTTAGTTTTCATGACACTGACTCTTTGAAGAGTTTAGTTCTGTTGTCTAATGGAATACCTTGCCTTCTGGATTTGTGTGTAACCATTGCATGAGGTGAAACACAGAACAGGTGACAGTCCGCACTTTAGGTGTGTCTTATTTAGGTATTCACTGTTGATTGATAGATTTGATCATTTGGTTTAAAACTCTTGATTGAAAAGAAGCATTATGATGTCTGTTTCCCTTTTTGTAAAAAGTAATCTATGGTGAAAAATGTGTTAACTTTAAACACATATTATTATCTATGCCCACTGAATACCATGAACTTGGAGAAACAATTATCTTAGCACTTTTACCAAATTTGTTGATCATAAGTCAAAAATTTTCAAAAAATTGCTGTTTGTCAGAATAAAGTAAGGGATGCTGAAATAGTAATGGCAACAAGCGAAGGTAGTGGCCACACGGATCTCAGTGGTCCGAGTGGTTTTGTTGGAGCATGGCACTGAGAAATCATATAATATTCCTTTATGTTCCTTATCACTATCATAAAAATTATGCTTCAGAATTATACACAACATTATGTTCCTTTAAGGAATCTTGGTTAGAGATAATAAACAATTTTATTTATTTTTATAGGTTTAAATGAAACACCAGATGTTTACAGCCTTCTAAGGTAAGTTTAATTTTTTTTTTAAACAGTGTTACCGTATTTATTAACTCAAGTAACTTGTCTAGAAATAAATCGCAGGTGCTAAAATTGTGTTGGTAATCAATTTACTTACCACCTCAGCTTATTGGCTTTATCTTAGAGATGATAGTCCTTAGGAGAATGATTGTTTCTACACACAGTGTACAGTAACACCTGCATCTGTGTTCAAGCTGTGACCCATCACTTGGGAACAGGCATGGAATTTCCCACTTGGGCCATGTTAGTGTGCAAAAAGTTTCAAATTTTTTAAATTTTGGGTCAGTGATACTGTACTGTAAATGGGTGGTTTTTAAACAGTGACGTTAATCTCTGCAGTGGGGAGGCTGAAGCAGGCAGATGAGGCCCGCCTGGGCTACATGATGAGAACCTTTATCCAAACGTACCCAAGTATTGGTATTGGCAGTATGCTTGTCCTCTATGGACTTTAGAGAAGATCCTGCCTTGCTTCATCATCGCGTCTTGTGCTTGCTGGGAATCCTTGATGCTCTGCCACTTTCTGCCTTTGTCTTCTTTTCTTTGACGCTTCTGTTGTTTCCCTCTCTCCTTCTTTCTTCCTCCTTCCCTTCCTCCCTCCCTTCCTCCTCCCTCCCTTCCTCCTTTCTTTCTTCCTTCCTTTCTTCCTTCCTTCCTTCCTTCCTTCCTTCCTTCCTTCCTTCCTTCCTTCCTTCCTTCCTTTCTTCCTTCCTTCCTTCCTTCCTTCCTTCCTTCCT
>CABHPP010113733.1:13999-45379 GCA_902168425.1 Peromyscus attwateri
TTTTTTTTTTTTTTTAAAGACAGGTCTCTCACAAATCCAGGCTGACCACAAACTTGCTGTGTAGCCTAGGATGTGAATAAAGATGAGGACATGACCACTCCTAGATATGGTTGAGGAGAAGGATTTTTATTGTGGATATGAGGGAGAGACATCTGGAAGGGTCCAGACTGAACTGGGCCATGAGAGAAGCAGAGGGGGCAAGAGAGCAAGAGAAGAGAGGGCAAGCAGACCAAGAGAGAAGAACAGGAGGTCGAGTGGCCAAAATGGCAGGTTTATACAGGAATGAGAAGCTGGAGGATGGGAAGTGAAGCCTAACCCCTGGGCTAGAGGAGTTTAGGGTGGTAGGGGGCGGAGTGAGAAGTGCTGGGAAGAGCCACAGGTACTGAGCAGAGTCCAGGCCTTCATGCATGCTATTCAAGCACACTATCAACTCAACTACCTCTTCCTCTCCCATCTCTGTTTCTAAATGTCTCCTTCCTTTTTAAAGATGTGGGAGGAGGCACAGCTGGAGGGTTGGGCAAAGGCTTATCTGGTAAAATGCTTACTACACAAGTCTGAGGGCTAAAGTTCAGATCCCTAGCTCATAGGCCTTGCTGGATGGGTGTGGCAGCCTGCCTATAATTCCATCACATAGCAGGTGTAGACAGAATCCTCAGAGCTAGCTGGCCAGCCAAACTATCCAAACCTCTGGGTTTAGCAAGATGCCCTGGAGAGTAATAGAGGGAAATACTTTGAGCCTTCACATGGACATGCACATACATGTGCTCAAACACATACACACACACACACACACACACACACGTATGTATGTATGTATATATAAAAAAAGAGAACACACACACACACCATATAGTAATATAACAAAAAGATAGTGACACAGGGACTTTAGGACATTCTAATCAAATATGACTGTCTTAGGGTTTTTATTGCGGTGAAGAGACACCTTGACCATGGCAACTCTTACTTTTTTTTTTTTTTTAAAGATTTTATTTTTTTTCTTATGTATACAGCATGTATGACTGCACACCAGAAGAGGGCACCAGATCTCATTCTAGATCATTGTGAGCCACCATGTGGTTGCTGGGAATTGAACTCAGGACCTCTGGAAGAGCAGTCAGTGCTCTTAACCTCTGAGCCATCTCTCCAGCCCCCATGGCAACTCTTATAAAGGAAACCATTTTATTGGGACTGGCTAACATTTTAGAGGTTTAGTTCATCATCATGATGGGAAGCATAGTGGCCCACAAGCAGACATGGTGCTGGAAAAGTAGCTGAGAGTTCTTCATCTGGATGGGCAGGCAGCAGGAAGAGAAGAGTGAGCTACTGGACCTGGCTTGAGCATCTGAAAAGTCAAAGCCTACCCCCAGTGACACAATTTCTCCATTAAGGCCATATCTACTCCAGCAAGGCCATATGTCCTAATTCTTTCAAATAATGCCACTCCCTATGTGCCTATATAGAGGCCATTTTCATTCAAACCACCACAGTGATCTTGTCTTACCTTTCATCTGCAAAGATCCTATTTCCAGATAAGATCACCTTTAGAAGTCCTGGGGTGAGGACTTGGCAGTCCCATCTGTGGGACATGATTTATACCAGTGTAGCAGAGTTTACTCTTCCTCTTGGATCCTAAATAACTGAAGAACTAGAATGAAAGTGTCGTAAATGTAGGATGAGACATATGCTTTTAGACATGTTTACTTTATAGCGCTTGAGCTTTGAAGGTAATCATCTTTAAATGGTATGTACAATGTTTATAAATATCAAATCTAGATTATGTTAATTTTTTCTTTATTCTCTTTCTCCATTTGAAGTGTTATATTAACACAGCAAGGCACAAGGCATAATGTGGCATACCATCAGTTTTGAGAGTGAGTTTTACTGAGTAAAAATGGCTGAGAGAAGTGGGAAGACTGCTGCAGGACAAGTGTATATTGAGGTGGAATATGATTATGAGTATGAAGCCAAGGACAGGAAGATTGTCATCAGACAAGGGGAGCGGTACCTCTTAGTGAAGAAGACCAATGACGACTGGTGGCAGGTCAGGCTAGACGAGAATTCCAAAGCGTTTTATGTGCCAGCGCAGTATGTCAAGGAGGTCACCCGCAAAGCGCTGATGCCACCTGTGAAGCAGGCAGCTGGACTGCCAAATAATTCTATGAAGCCGATACAGAGTCTGCATCTCCAGAGATCGACAGAAAATGTGAACAAAATGCCTGAGCTTTCAAGTTTTGGAAAGCCACCGTCATCTGTTCAAGGAACAGGTCTTATTCGTGATGCCAATCAGAATTTTGGATCCAATTATAATTCAGGCCAGACTCTCAATCTGAGCCTGGACCTGACCCATAATAACGGAAAATTTAACAGTGACTCACATTCTCCCAAAGTTTCCAGCCAGAATAGGACACGCTTATTTGGTCACTTTCCCGGGCCAGAGTTCTTGGACATAGAGAAGACTAGCTTTTCTCAGGAGCAGTCTTGTGACTCAGCTGGAGAAGGCTCTGAAAGAACACACCAGGATTCCGAGTCTGGAGACGAGCTTAGCAGCAGCTCTACTGAGCAGATGAGGGTAAGAGAGAAGTTGGGTGAAATGCGAGCTCACCTCAATAAAAATGGCACTTTAATTAAAACCATAGTGTTAAAGAGTTGGATGTTTGGCTTTATATGTTCAGAACACATGAATTCTATCCTGATTTAAATAGAAGAAAAAAATGTGAAATAGTTTGTGACATTCTTAGAGGGTTCCTCTGTGGTATTCCTAACTCTTACATCTATGTGGGGCTGGAGCTACTTTGAGCATGAGAATGTTTTTCTCCCTACTGATGTGCATTGCATTAGGCAGGAAGCTCTCCCTTTAGTGGTGGGTGATGCTTATTTTGGTAGAGAATGTGTTCTGTTTTCTGGTTGTACTCACTTGAACTTGTTTCTAGCAAGTGCTCAGGTGTAATGCATGGCTGTATGAGGAAAGGCACCACTGGCATATAGGTGCTAACTTCTTCATCGAGACTGGCTACCCTGTAATACCAAGCAGCATAGAGTGGATAACCCTACTTCCAGTCATTTGCTTGTGTCTTAGGTGTTTCCCCTTGATGGCACTCAATACTGGCTGGGAAAGAAATGTGTTCCTGGTTTGGTTTTTACTTTTTCCCTACCTGGCTTTCTTTTCAGATTGTGTATGCTGCTTTATTTTTCAAATGAAGTCATTTTAAAAGCTCACGTATGAAATTGAAACCTCATGTAGTTTGACAATTCTGATTTTTTAATTAAATTTTTTATTTCCAGTTTAAAATAAATTTAAACATAACTTTTTGGTCTGAAGTTGTGCTGCCTTCTGGGTTGTTTGTTTGTTTGAGAGTGAAAAGAACCTCCCTCTAACTCCTTTTCCTTTTTTTTTTTTGGTGCTGGGAACTTAACTCTAGGTCTTGGGCTTAATAGATAAGCACTCGGCTGCTGAGCTAAACTCTTCTAACCCTTGTAATAAAATTATTCAGGGTCAAGTCAGTTAATAATTAGGCTGCTCTTAGATATGGTCCAGTTGTACAAGTTGTAACGCTGTTTAGAGCATTTTTGAGTGAATATAGGAAATGAGCGAGTTCTGTAGAGAAACTTCAGTGTTTGAGATCAAGGCATAAAGTAGCACCATCGTCGTCTTCCATGGGCTCTTCAGTTTTAGTGTGATACTCTGATGTAGACCATGTAGTGTTTTCGGAGGCTGAATGTGGTGGCACGCCTTTCATCTTAGTACTCACGAGGCCAGGCAGATCTCTGAGTTGAAGCCAGGATGTCTATATAGCAAGTTCCATACCAGACAGAACTACATAGTGAGACCTTGTCTTTAAAATACGTGTATATGTTTGCATATACATACATATATATGGAGAGAGAGATTTCTGAAATTTTTGTGTACATTGTTCTTTATGGAGCCTGGAGGGCTAGGGAAAGATGTGTTTTCTATTCCATCCAGTCCCAGTCGCTGTTTCACAGCTAAAGTTGTACTTCATATTTGTGTTCACCAACAACCTTATGTTCTCTTGGTTATGATAGTCTTCAGTCCCCTGCACTGGAAGTTGGTGGCTCCTGTTCTGTGCCGCAGCACTGTTTGAGAGTCTTAGGAGGAGTTCTTTGGCAGGCTTTTAACTCACCATGGCAATGGTCTCAAATCTTTTGCATTTTCTTCTTTTTGCTGAATCACTTGTACTTTGCTCTGCTCTTATCAGATCACTTTGCCATATATTTCACAGCAAAAAATAAATCCCCAAACAACACACAAAAAAGCCATGGTATAGAAATATGGAGAACATTTGCGCAGTAGTTAATAATGCTGGCTTTCGAACTGTGAACTGGTGGCTGTGGAGCCCCCATGGGACTGGACGAGCCCCAATGGGACTGGACTAGGCCCTCTGGACACTGAAGATGGTTGTTTGGCTCAAACTGTTTGGGGGGCACCCAGGCAGGGGGATCGGGATCCGTTCCTGGTGCATGGGCAGGCTTCTGGGAATCCGGTGCCTGTGGTGTGACACCTTGCACAGTCTTGGTGCAGTGGGAAGGGGCTTGGACCTGCCTAGGCTCAGTAAGCTGGGCTCAGCTGACTCCCCATGGGAGACCTCGATTTGGGGGATGTGGGGTTGCGGGGTGGCTTGGGAAAGAGGCTGGGGGGTGGGAGGAGGGAGGAGGGGGGCCTGTGGATAGCATGAGGAGTGAGTAGAAAATTTCTTAATAAAGAAAAATAAAATAAAATAAAATAATGCTGGCTTTCATTTTTAATCTGATTTTAGCATTTGCCAGCTATGTGATAATTAGGGGAAATTTACTCATTTTGTAATGCTGTGGGTGAACCCTGGGCCTTGGTGCATGCTAGGCAAACACTCTACCACTGAGCTCATCCCAAATCTTAAGGAAATTTCATTGACTTTATGTGTGAGTGTCTTGCCTGCCTGCATGTATGTGCACCATGTGTGTGCCTGGTGCCTGCAGAGGTCAGAAGAGAAAGTGGCAGATTGCCTGGAACTGGAGTTATGTATGGTTGTGAGCCACCATGTGTGCACTGGGAACCAAACCCTGGGTCCCCTGCAAGAGCTCATAATTCAGCCACCTCTCTGGCCCTGGCCCTGAGGGGAAAATTCCTTAACCTGTGTTAAGGAATAGTCACAGGAATGTTGAGGCACATAATAAGGGCATTGGATATCTGTTGCTGCTTTTAATTAACTACCAAGTTTATCAGCTTAAAACAGAGAACATGTCTTTTCTCTATTTTTGTGGATCAGTACATCAGTTGAAGTTTGGGGTCTTTTAAGGTTGTAATCTTAGGCAAACTAAGCTAAGATGAGGAATTACTTGTAATGGTGCCTTGCTTACAGTGTTGCTAGTTAAGCCTCCTCACAGCTGTTTGAATATAGCAAGTAGTGAGAGCATGGTAGAAGCTCCACCATCTTCAGTTCCTGATCTTGGAAATCCCACTGTTGTATCCTGTTGATGATGTAGCTCATTCCTCTTTTCTGTTGGAGACTGCACAGGAGTATGAGTAACAGGTTTTGAGGATTAGTGAAGGAATGAATACCTTGATGGTTGTCTGTTAACAGATACTCAGTAAAACACACTTGCCACTAAGATTGTCGTTTCTACTGTTATTTTCACCATCAAATCTATAAGTACATCTGTGTTGGCAGTTGCCTTTCTCTTGATACAGTGCAAACATTTCTTGTTCTATTAAAGTGTACTTTCTTCATATTTGCTCTTTTTACTTTTCTCCTAGCTTCTGCAAAATAGGGTGTTCATGGCTTCAGACTCACTGTCAAGTCTTTTTTATTAGTGTTATATATATATATATATATATATATATATATAGGTGTGTATATATATGGGCGTGTATAAAAAATACGTGTGTGTGTGTGTGTGTGTGTGTGTGTGTGTGACCCATATGCAAGTCAGAGGACAACCCCAGTGCTTTGCCTTCCACCTTGTTTTTGAGGCATGGCCTCTTTGTTTGCCACTGCACTGTGTATTCAAGGCTAGCTGACCTGTGAACATCTGAGGAGTTCTCTTGTCTCTGCCTCCCATCTTGCCAAAGAGTGTGCTGGCATAATAGATACTGCTACAGCATCCAGCTTTTTGTTTGTTTCTTTTTTCCAGACAGGGTTTCTCTGTGTAGTCCTGGTTGTCATGAAACTCACTCTGTAGACCAGGCTGGCTTCGAACTCACAGAGATCGATCTGCCTCTGCCTCCCGAGTGCTGGGATTAAATGAGTGCACCACCACTTTGGGTGCATCCAGCTTTTTACGTGGGTTCAAAGGATTCAAACTCGAGTCATCAGGCACTCTGGTAGTCAGCATTTTTACCTGCTGAGCCATCTTCCTTAGAATTTAGATTTGCTTGTATTTTCCCCATTTAGTAAGAGTGTGTAAATCTGCTTTTCCTGTGTTGCGTCATTACTCCTTCCTTTACCGACCGAGCCATCTCTCCAGTCCCCTCACCACCTCCCATTTAAAAGGGAATTTGAGAGTTCTTAATAGTCTGAAATACTAGTCATCTGTCAAATAAATAGATGGCTGCAAATATTTTATCCAGTTGTGTAACTTTTCTTTTTATCCTTTTGGTTGGCTCTTTCCCAGAACCAGTGTTTCATTTCCATGAACTCCAGTTTATCAGTTCCTTATGTGGGTTGCTTTGTCAAGTCTGGGAGCTCATAGCATAGCAATTTTAGGTATACTTGAAGAAACAGAATCACTAGGGTGTGTGTGTGTGTGTGTGTGTGTGTGTGTGTGTGTGTATTTTCTTAAGTACATACATACACAAGGTGGGGGTGTATTTTAAGCACTTGGTTGCATAAGCATGCAGACTTGCAAGTTCAGAATCCATGGATTTCCTGGCAGGCTGATGCTCCAGGAAAACAGTGTTGTTCTGGTACTTTTGTTGTTGTATCCAAGAATCCGTTGCCAAATCTGAGGTTGTGAAGATTTACTCTGTGCCTTCTGACAGTTTTATAGTTTAGGTTTTTAATCCTTTTGAGTTACTTTTTAAATAAAGTGTGAAATAAGCGTCTAACACATCCCCTGTCCCCCAAACAGAGTTTCTCTGTATAGCCCTGGCTGTCCTGCAACTTGTTTTGTAGACCAGGCTAGCCTCAAACTTGGAAATCTGCTTGCCTCTGCCTCCCGAGAGCTAGGATTAAAGGTGTGCATCATCATGTCTGCCCTCCAATTAATTTCCTTTTAAAAGTGACTGTCTAGTCCTTCTAGAGCAGTTTGTTTAAAGACATCTGCTTCATCAGGTAGCTTTGCACTCCTTGTTGAAATTCAGTTGACCTCAGACACAGTGGCTTGTTTCAGGATGTTTAGTGCCTGCCTGTTAATTTATAAACTTACACCTGTAGGGACAGTCTTGAGTGCTCTTGTTTTGTAGTATTTTCAAACTGTGAAGTGTTAGCCTTCTTCCTTTTTTT
Organism: Peromyscus attwateri; assembly: GCA_902168425.1. Classification (NCBI taxonomy): domain Eukaryota; kingdom Metazoa; phylum Chordata; class Mammalia; order Rodentia; family Cricetidae; genus Peromyscus; species Peromyscus attwateri. The sequence continues at coordinate 21,439 of CABHPP010113733.1, forward strand.
TTTTTTTAATTTATTTTATTTTATTATTATTTTTTTTTTCCTAAGAGTTGCATCTTTTCTGGTTCCTTTAACTTCCGTGTCAGTATTAGAATTAGCTTGTCAGTTCCTCGAAATAAACTAGCTGAGATCTTGGTAGGGATTGTCTTTGAGGCTGTACAACAATTTGTAGTATCCATTTCTGTTCCTCTTACTCCCCTCAGGCTGAAATCTTCAGATTTGTTGGCTCAAGGAAAAGTTATGGCCTGGAGGATGGTTGAATAGGTAAGAATGCATATTGCTTTTGCAGAGGATCTGAGTTCAGTTCCCAGAATATCAGGTGGCTCACACTTATTTGCATCTCCAGCTTCAGGGGATATGACAGCTCTGGCCTCCATGGGCGCCTGTACACACATGCACATACCTACACACAGATACACATATACATAATTAAGATGAAATTTAAAAAGACAGTATTTATGCTTCATGTTGATATATAATTTTCTAGGTACAGAAATCTTTTGTTTAGTCTTGTTATTTTTCTTTTAAACTTTTCTCTCTCTTTTTTTTTTTTTTTTTTTTATTTTGGTTTTTTCGAGACAGGGTTTCTCTGTGTAGCTTTGCGCCTTTCCTGGAGCTCACTCGGTAGCCCAGGCTGGCCTCGAACTCACAGAGATCCGCCTGGCTCTGCCTCCCGAGTGCTGGGATTAAAGGCGTGCGCCACCAACACCCGGCCTTTTCTCTCTTTTTTAGCATGGTTTCTGGAGAGAAGTATAATTCTTGTCTTTGTTCTTTTATAAAGATTTTTCTCTGCTGTCCTTCAAGATTTCCTTTCATTTTGGATTTTGTAGCTTGAATATGATATGCTTATGTGTAGGTTTTTTGGTTCTCATCCTATTTCCAGTTTGGAAAACTTGGATTGGGATATCATCAAACAGATGGAACTCCCAGCCATGTTCAGTCTGCTGTTCATACCATCAAATCATCTTGTATTTATGTTACAGTTTTTTAACTTCTTGCTTGCATTTTGATTCTTTGGGATGTTAAAAAATCTGTTCCTATGACTCATTTGTCTTTGCATATTGTCCACTTTTTCCTTAATAACATTAAGCATATTAACAGTATCTTAAGTTCTCTGTCTTGGTAATTCTAGCATCTTTACTGCATCCAAGTTTGATTGTGTTACTTGCTTTCCTTACTGTGTTTTGTTACCTTTCAGCATGCCTTGCAATTTTTGGTTGAAAATCAGATATGTATCAAGTAATAGTAACTGAATTAAATAGGCCTATAGTGTGAGGTGTTAGGCTAATTTGGCCAGAAATTGGTCTGTGTTTAATGTTTGTTTTAGTTGTACATACTAGATTCTTGAAATTCAAGTATCTGTGAGTTTGGCTCAGTTGCTTTGGGGATTTTTGAGGGTATTCTATTTTTTTTTTTTTTTTTTTTAACAGTCTCAAATGTAGCCCACACTGGCCTCAAACTTGCAAGACTGGCCTTTAACTTCCTCCAGCTTCCCTCTCCCAAATGCTAGGATCCCAAGTGTGTGGCACTGTGCTAGTCTCTTCTAAGAGCTTAGGTACTTCTTGAAGTCTCTCTCTGTGGTCCACTGAAGCCCACAGTGGGGGAGGTGTCATAGTATTCTGTAATCCTGTGGTTAGTCTCAGGCTTTCACTGTTGGCTATTGGGCTGTGAATTTCCTGTCTCTTTGTTTTACCTTTTCCCTTAGGGAAGACCAGAGCCTCTTCTGAGGGCTTTGGAGTATGGGGACCATTTTCTCCAGACTGGATAAACTCTGCTGAAGTTTTTTTTTTTTTTTTTACCCCTCAGACAGCCCATCTGTATTAGCAGGACTACCTGGACTTAGATCACTGGGTTACCTTTTCTCCTCTTATCAGAGCCATGAAAATGTTTTTGTTAAACCTTTACTGAAGGAACCTGGTGGTGGCTTTGGAACTAAACCCCACCAAAGTCCAGGGTCTCTCAGAGAAGCTAGTCCCTCTAGTGTGTCCATTAATTCATCATGCTTCTGTTAGGGGTTCCAACAAGTTTTTAACTCTAGTAGTTTCTATTTAGTTGCATCTCCTCTGCAACTCTGGATTTACCCTTCCAAATGTTGGGGCAGTAGTTTGCCATGAGAGGTTGTCTGATTGATGCCAGAAATCATGAATTGTTTGATTTTTGGTTTTGTCTTGATGTTAAGGGAGTGATGACTTTGATATTTTCTGCAAGTTAGAACTAAAATTGGAAGTCAATAGGATCATGAGTTAAAAAAAAATTAAAATGAATATGTGTGTTGAGTGAGGGTGTGCATGTGGAGGACCTGGATTTTCTCCTGCTACTGTTCTAAGGATCAAATTCAGGCAGTCTCTTGTGGCAAGAACTTATCCACTGAGCCATCTTGTTGTTTTGTTGCTGTTTAGCTTATTAATGTATAATATATTGGTTGGTTTTTTAATACTCACCATCCTTCTTAGCTAATACTATTTTTGGTCATGGTCACATGAATGGTCTAACTGGGTCAGTGTTCTTAGTTAGGTATTGCTGAAATCCATCTGTTAAGTTTTCTTTTGCATTTGTACTAAAAGGATGTTGGTTTGCTTTTTTGGTGCGTGATCTGTTGCTCATTAATCAGGGATATCAATGAAATGAGTGGGGAAGTACTCCCTCTTTGTGCTTAGTGAGAAGATGTGTAGTTTTGATAGTGTTTTTCTTTGAATCGTCCTGGGTGTCACGTTTGCTTTCTTTAATAATGTTAGAAACAGGGTTGGAGAGACGGCTCAGTGGTTAGGAGCACTGGCTGCTCTTCCAGAGGACCCGGGTTCAAGTCCTAGCATCCACATGGCAGCTCACAACTGTCTGAGAACCTGACACCCCACGCAGACATACGTGCAGGTGAAACACCAATGCTTATAAAATAAGAATAAATAAGTAATTAAAAAAATAATGTTAGAAACAAAGAATAATGGTGGTATGGGACGAGGGAACATAGGAAAAATAAATGTAGCTTGGCAAGGCAATGTCTTTTTGTAAAAAGGGTGCACCAGAACCCATTGAGGCTAGCAAGCACACTCGAAAAGATGATTTCTATCTTTTTATCCCTAATGTAAGTGGTACCTGCAACTCATCCCATTGGTGGAACTTGACTTCACAACCTGATTAGATTGGCGAATCAGTGTCAAGGGGAAGGTTCAAGAACTGTGAGCCCTGCCGGGTTAGTTACTTTTCATAGGAAAAAAAAGAGAACATTTCTTAAAATAGTTATTGAGGTATTAAAAATTATCATTTCATTTTGGGGAGATTAGGACACTAAGGAATTGGTAGGTTTCATTGAAGTTATCAAATTTATCCTGGCAGTGTTCTTTTCTTGCCATTTCCCTGTGTATGGTGTCTTCATTTATATTTCTAGTTCACGCACCATGTTTGTTTTTCTTTTCTCTCACTTTTCTTTGTTGGTGTTATAAGGGGTTTGTAAGTTATGGATCTTTTCAAGTAGGGCAGTACTTGTTTCATTGATTTTCTTTATTTTCCTGCGATAAATTTCACTGATTTCTCTTCATTGTTTGTTTTGTCTTGTTTTTGAGACAGGGTTTCTTGTAGTCCAACTTAGCTTTGAACTGTGCAGTAAGATGACCTTGAACTCCCAGTCCTTCTAGGAGAATCAAGACATTTCTCACCATGCCTAGCTATGTTTTTTCTTTGTTTTTGTTTTTGTTTTTTGAGACAGTGTTTCTCTGTGTAACAGCCCCAGCTGTCCTGAAACTTGCTTTGTAGACCAGGTTGACCTCAAATTCAGAGATCCACTGGCTTCTCCCTCCTAAGTGCTGGCATTAAAGGTATGCACCATCATGCCTGGACTCTAGCTGTGATTCTTTTTTTTTTTTTATTTTTTATTTTTTATTTTTATTTTTTTTTTATTTTTTGGTTTTTTGGAGACAGGGTTTCTCCGTGTAGCTTTGTGCCTTTCCTGGAACTCACTTGGTAGCCCAGGCTGGCCTCGAACTCACAGAGATCCACCTGGCTCTGCCTCCCGAGTGCTGGGATTAAAGGCGTGCGCCACCACCGCCCAGCCTGATTCTTTTTCATTGGTGTGCTCCTCTTCTACTCCAGCTTCTTGAAGTGGGAGCTTAGTTAATTGGTTTGAAACTTTCCCCATTTCCTAATATGAACATGTAAATTCACAAATGTGCTGTCTTTTGTCTTCATACTGTTGAATTCAGTGCATTTTAAAATTCTCAAGACTTGCTTTTATGCTCTTGGGATGTTTGGGGAAGTATCTTGTTTAGTTTCCAAGTGTCTGGAGATTTTTTTTTTTCAATTTTGTATTACTGGTTTTATGGTTTGGTTCCTTTGGGTTTGGGTAACAATCTGTGATTCAGTTTTTAAAAAAAATTTGTTGAGAGTTGTTTAATGTCCAGGAAAGGATTTTGGAATATATTCTATAGACATTAAAATAGTGTATTATGTTGTTGGTCTATAATTTTGATGAGACCCTTTAGTTTGATGGTGTTGAGTCTTTTGTAGTCTTGCTGATTTTATGCCTGCTTGCTGGAAGAGTCCTGCTGGTAGGTGGCTCTGTCTTCTCAAGTCTTTCTGCTTGGGGGGGTTCATATATTTTCATCTTCATTTCCTGTGGCATACTTTGGTACATACACTTTTCCAGATTATTATGCTTTCCTGTACATTTGATGTCTTTATAAATATTCATAGTCTGTTTCTGGCAGTTTTCTTTGCTCTGAGATCTACTTTATCTGCTCTTATAAAATCCTATAGGTAGGCCTTTTAAATTCTTCCTCTTCAGTCTGTTCTGCCAATCTTTGTCTTTCAAGGGCACAGAGTGTTGAAATTTAAATAATTATTGATAGCTAACCCTTAAGTCTGCCATTTTAACTAACCCTTAAGTCTGCCATTTTAGCTAACCCTTAAGTCTGCCATTTTACATTTTGTTTTCTGTTTCTTCTTACACTGGCTTTCTTGGGGCATTTTTCAGAGTTCCCTTTTGGATGCTTTCATTTGTGTGGTTTTTAGTGCTTGCTCCATGCATTGTGTATATGGGCATGGGCTGTCATTCTGCTGGTGTTATATTGCCAGTTTATGAGTTCATGCTCCCTGGATTTTTTATTCTACCAATTGTAACTGTCCTGTCCTAAACACAAAAGCCCTTACACTGTATTGGTTTTTTTTTTTTTTTTTTTTTTTTTTTTTTTTTTTTTTTTTTTTTTTGTTGCAACTACTAAACATAGTCTAGAAGCTCTAGAGGTGAACTCAGAATTCTTTCTTCTTCCTTTGCCTTCCAGATCCCTCCTTTCATCATTTCTATCTTGCCTAGAGTGCCTAGAGAAACAGCAAGCTTAATTATTCATTTAGGGTCAGCTCTTCAAAAACACTCATACCTTCTGACTTCTATGGTTTTTGATGAGAAGCCTCTTGTTGTTGTTGTTGTTTTAACTTTCTTTTATAAATGAGCCCTGTTTCTCTTGTAACTGCTTTTATATTTGTCTTGTTCAGTTTGACTGTGGTGATTTTAGAGTGGATCTCTGTGGGTTTATCCTGTTTGTAGTTTGCTCTATACTCCCCACCCCCATCCCGTTTGGTAAGTTTCTGACATTCTACAATTTTTTCTTTCAGCCCTACACTCTCTCACTCTCTCCCCTGCTCTCTCTTTTTGGGACTTTGATGATATAAATGAATGTTAGATCACTTATTACAGTTTCATGGGTATTTGAGGCTCTGTTTATTTTTATCTTCTGCTTTCTTTTTGTTGATGGGATTGGTTAATTATTGTTAATAGTCATAATGATCTGGAACTTGAGGTCAGCCTGGGCTGCATAGCTAGGTTCTGTCACAGAAAGCAAGTACTTCAAGTGGGCTCTTCATCTTTCCATCACTCCATTCTGATGTTGAACATTCTGTGTATTGCTTTCATGATTTTCAGTTCTAAAGTGTCTGTTTCCATTTCTCTCCATATACATATTGTTCTAGTTAGCTTTTTGTTCCTATGATAAAGCACCATGATCAAAAGTAACTTGGGAAGGGAAGGGTTTATTTGGCTTAAAGGTTACAGCCCATTATGAGGGGAAGCCAAGGCAGGAGCTCTCAGGGCAGGAGTTTAAAGCAGAAACCATGGAAGAATGAGGCTTGCTGGCTTGTTTCCCTGGCCTGCTCAGCCACCTTTCTTATACAGCCCAGGCCTGCCTACCTGCCTAGAAATGGCACCACTTATAGTGGCCCTCCTACACCAATTAGCAGTTCAAGTATACCGTACAGACATGTCCACAGGTTAATCTGATGGAGTCAGTCGGTCTGTCTTCCTGGGTGTGTCAGGTGGTCACATATGTATTTTCTTTTTATGTTTTTTTTATTTAATATTATTTTTGCAGGTTTGGGTGTCAAACCAAGGGCCTTGCAGATGCTAAGCAAACACTTTTGTCAGTGAGGGACATTCCCCGCCCTTCTAGATTAGCTGCCTTACTCTGACAGCAGCTATTCCTTCACCTTATGACACGGTGAAGGAGGTAGTTCTACTTGTCAGGTTTTGGCATGCCATGTATTTGTCCATGTGACTTTCATTACTGCTGGTGCTAATAAGAGTTCTACTCTCTGCAAGGCCTTCTCTCTAGTCCACCAAAGAGTGGGAAGAGCTGCTCTTTACTGTCAAATTGGAAACGTAGTCTGGACATGTATGCGTGTGTGAGTGCAGTAGATGCCTTACTATTGACCTGCATTGATATTCTGGTTCCTGCCTCTGCCTTTCTGACACAAGTCTGGCAGTGGTTGGGGTACTTGGTTAGAGCCTGGTGAGTGTAGAAGTCTTTTGTCTACTTAGACATTTTGGTAAGGTATGGGTGAGGCTGATTTTTTCCCCCATTCCTTTGTGGCATTTTGCCTGGAGTAGAGTGTTTATATGTGAAGGCTTTTATTTAGCTAGAACATCTCTTTTTTGGTCTTTGTCTGATAGGGCAGGGGTTTGTTTCAGGAACTTTTGGGTCTTCTATGTCTGTTGGTGTTGCTGACTTCTTCCTTTCCAAGTCTTGGATGTAGGAAACCAAGAGTAAATGAAGATGACTACAGCAGGAAGCAGAAACAGAAAAATGGCATCTCCAGGATGTTATTCAGAGAGGAAGGCACAGTTGTCTGCATGTGGTTTGCTTAATCTCACTTAGGTTGGTTTATAAACCAACATCGGTCAATGAATAACAAAAAAGGAACATTGACTTTTTTACTCTCAGATTTCACTAAAATACCGCTCAAGTAAGATTCAGTTTAAACAGAACCAGCTCTTCATTGCATAGAAACCGTGAGCATTCTTGTGAAATATTATGGATCTTTTCTTTCCATCTCCCCCGCCCCCCATTAATATTTTCTGTGAACAAAGCAAGGGTAGTAGAGACAATGGAATGGAATTAAAATGTCAATCATTCGCAGTAACTCAGAGATGCAGTTAAAGAACAATAACAAATGAATGAAGAAGATACTAAAAACTCATAGCTGTTTGATTATCCCCTCTTCAGACTGCACATGAACACTTCTATTTTTCTATAGGCACATATCATTAAAGACTGCTACATAGATCTTTAATTTCATATACTTTGATTCTTATTCTGAGTAGTTTATCTTTTTAGTTATTTAAAATTAATGCTATGACTGGGGAAATGGCCCAGTGGGTAAGGGCATTTCCACCAAGCCTCATGACCTGAGTTTGATCTCCAGAACCGGCATGGTTGAAGTGTTAGACCCTAAGTTAACCTGTAAGCCCCACCTGCCCAAGGACCAGCTAACTTCTGGGATTCTGGGAGTTGTGGTTCTTGGAAAATAATTGCATAGTCTCATGGGAAAGTACGGTGACCTATGAGTTTTGTCCATATAAGCTCCACCAATATGTGTCTGGAGGCCACTCACCTGGCAGATTTCCAGGTGATGGTTCTGATCAAGTTCCATTTTGGTCAGTATTCAACACTTTAATAAATACTTGCTTTAATTTGGCCAAAATGATGGAACTTGTTTTTCTCTGGCGAATTTCAGGATTAATAGAAGGAGAGAACCATTCCTGCAAGTTGTCCTCTGCCCACCATATGTACCGTGGCACATGGGTGTGCTCCCCAGACCCACACACAAACAAATGTATGTTATTTTTTTATAAACTGAATGCAACTTCTAGTTTCCAGCTCTTCTAGTTTGACTTTCTAAAGATACAGGTCACATGCTGAACCATTCATGACTGTCTCAAACTAAGTTTTTCTATCTTTTTCCTTTTTTTTATTTTACAATATAATTTAATTCTACATATCAACCACGGATTCCCTTGTTCTCCCCCCTCCTACCCCCCTCTCCTTCCCCCCAGCCCACCCCCCATTCCCATCTCCTCCAGGGCAAAGACTCCCCCGAGGATTGAGATCAACCTGGTAGACTCAGTCCAAGCAGGTCCAGTCCCCTCCTCCCAGGCTGAGCCATGCGTCCCTGCATAAGCCCCAGGTTTCAAACAGCCAACTCATGCACTGAGCACAGGACCCGGTCCCACTGCCTGGATGCCTCCCAAACAGATCAAGCCAATCAACTGTCTCACCTATTCAGAGGGCCTGATCCAGTTGGGGGCCCCTCAGCCATTGGTTCATAGTTCATGTGTTTCCATTCGTTTGGCTATTTGTCCCTGTGCTTTATCCAACCTTGGTCTCAACAATTCTCGCTCATATAGACCCTCCTCTTTCTCGCCAATTGGACTCCCGGAGCTCCACCTGGGGCCTGTCCGTGGATCTCTGCATCCAGTTCCCTCAGTCATTGGATGGGGTTTCTAGCACAACAATTAGGGTGTTTGGCCATGCTATCACCAGAGTAGGTCAGTTCCGGCTGTCTCTAGACCATTGCCAGCAGTCTATTGTGGGGGCATCTTTGTGGATTTCTGTGGGCCTCTCTAACACTTTGCTTCTTCCTATTCTCATGTGGTCTCCATTTACCATGGTCTCCTATTCCTTGTTCTCCCTCTCTGTTCTTGATCCAGCTGGGATCTCCCGCTCCCCCAAGCTCTCTTTCCCTCGACCCTTGCCCTTCATTACCCCCACTCACGTCCAGGCTGTTCATGTAGATCTCATCCATTTCTCCGTCATTGGGCGATCCCCGTGTCTTTCTTGGGGTCCTGTTTTCCAGGTAGCCTCCCTGGTGTTGTGAGTAGCAGTCCAGTAATCCTTGTTCCACATCTAGTATCCTCCTATGAGTGAGTACATACTGTGTTTGTCTTTCTGAGTCTGGGTTACCTCACTCAGGATGATTTTTTCTAGATCCATCCATTTGCCTGCAAACCTCATGATGTCATTGTTTTTCTCTGCTGAGTAGTATTCCATTGTGTATATGTACCACATTTTATTTATCCATTCTTCAGTTGAAGGGCATCTAGGTTGTTTCCAGGTTCTGGCTATTACAAACAATGCTGATATGAACATAGCTGAGCAAGTGTCCTTGTGGTATGATTGAGCGTTCCTTGGGTATATGCCCAAGAGTGGTATAGCTGGATCCTGGGGGAGATTGATTCCCAATTTTCTAAGAAAGCGCCATATTGATTTCTAAAGTGGTTGTACAAGCTTGCATTCCTACCAGCAGTGGAGGAGAGTTCCCCTAGCTCCTCATCCTCTCCAGCATAAGCTGTCTTTAGTGTTTTTGATCTTAGCCATTCTGACAGGTGTAAGGTGGTATCTCAGAGTTGTTTTGATTTGCATTTCCCTGATGATTAGGGATGTTGAGCAATTCCTTAAATGTCTTTCAGCCATTTGAGTTTCCTCTGTTGAGAATTCTCTGTTTAGTTCTATAGCCCATTTCTTAATTGGACTGTTGGGCATTTTGATGTTTAATTTCTTGAGTTCCTTATATATTCTGGATATCAGTCCAGTTTTTCTACCTTTTAAAGAACTAATTACACGGGTGCTGCCGCCGCATGCCTTTAATCCCAGCACTCGGGAGGCAGAGGCAGGAGGATCTCTGTGAGTTGGGGGCAACAGTATAGCTATCCTGCAAGCCACAGAAGACTATGTGCAGCATCAGTTAACCTGGACTCTGCCAGCAAACATCACCTTTTTTGAGTGATCTTCCCTCAGTTTCTGTACAGAAAGTACATCAGACACCAGAATCTATCAGTCCTAATTAAGGGTGTAATGTGAAGCTTGCTTTGGCACTCAAGTACCGCCTTCTACTGTCTAAAACATTCTGAGTGATGTGGTAGTGTTTTAAACCTCAGAAATCCCGTAAAATGATAGAAAACGGTGCACTGGGACCTTGACACTCACTTGTGCTTCGTCCTTATGATCTCTAACACTACAGGGTATGCACATTGATAAGTAGTAAATAGAACTAACATTTTATGCCACTTGGCTCCTCCTGTGCCAGACTCAGAGGTAATTTTGTACATACACCAGGTCCCATTTCAACCTAGCCACAAGCGAAAAACTTGAGACTTAGAGATTAAATGGCCTGTCCAAAGTCATATCAAAGCAGATGACAGTCAAAGCCTACATCTGTCCTAACTCAAATTCAAACATCATTCTGTCTTAAATTTAAAAGAAAGAAAATTAAACAGCAGTTATACTTGTGCTCAACAGACAGTTGTAGTCTACAAACAGGTTGCTTCCTAAGTATGATAGTTAGAACTTAAACAACATAAATTAACAACAGCAAACCACCGTATCCATACCAGGCTTGGGCCTTCAAACAGACTCATCAAATAGGCAGAGATCTGCTACAGGAGTACTACAGAGTAGTACTGAAGCAGCCCTCTCCCTAAAACTAAGACTTCTGACTTTGCACTGGTTCCAACCAATAAAGCATCATTAAGTAGGAAGTTTGTGGAAGGCCAGGCAGAGTCAGGGCACATAGCACTAAGCTTTGGGAAAGCCAAGAGTCTCCACTGAGCCCAGTACCCTGGTGGGGAGGACCTAAGAAAAAGATCAGCAGAGAAGAGGATTGGGATGTGTGGTGGTTTGAAAGAAAATAGCCTCCAAAGGGAGTGACACTATTAGGAGATGTGGCCTTGTTGGAAGAAGTATTTCACTGTGGAGGTGGACTTTGAGGTCTCTCTTGCTCAAGTTTCCCTCAGTGGGACTGTTCAGTCGACTTCCTGTTGGCTGCAAAGACTCTGAGCTATTTCTCCAGCACTGCATCTGCCTGCATGCTGCCATGTTCCCTGCCATGTTCAAATTGTGGAGTCTCTACATTCAATTACAACTTCTTTCAATTCCCATCTAATGTTCTTCTTTAAAGGTTGTGTTCTATCAGGTAGACAAGATGGCTTAGTTACTAAAGGCACTTGGACCAGACCTAACAACTGGTGTTCCATCCCCAGGATCCACGTTGTGGAAGTAAAACAATCAGTTCCCACAAGTTGTCCTGTGGTCTCCACATGTGTACTGTGGCACATACATACAATAAGTAACAAAGGAAATAACAGTGTTTATAACAGTACTGTTTTCCAAACAGAAGCAAACAGCATTCATCTAGATCTCTTAATCTATGTATTGGTGGCTGGGCAGTTGCAGCATATGCCTTTAATCCCAGTAATCAGGAGGCAGAGGCAGGTGGACTTCTGTGAGTTCAAGGCCAGCCTGGCCTACAGATCTGAGTTCTAGGACAGGAGGGGCTATACAGAGAAACCCTGCCTGTGTTTGTGGTTTAGTATATCTGTTCTACAACAGATAACACCAGATACTACACTAAGCAACATGTATACTCAGATAACCAAGTATGGCCTGGAGATTACAAACTAGTAGAAGAAAGAGAAAGCAGTCACAACTGTGATGGGCACAGTAGAGGGAAACCACGGGTAGAATGGAAGCTTGCCGTGGAAGGGTGCACTGCAGAAGCTGGGAATAAGCAAGCTTGTTAAGAGACCAAACAAACAAACAAACAAAAACAAACAAACAAAAAACCCAAAAAAAACCAACAACAACAAAAAACTGGAGAAATGGCTTAGCATTTAAGGGCTTTGAGTGCTTGCTCTTTTTGACTGGAGGCTTACAACCACAGGCTCACAACTTTAGCTCCAGGGGGACATAGCACCCTTTTTTGGCCTTTATAAGCATGCACACGTGTACATACACTCACGCACAAATAAAAATAAGTCCTTAAAAGAAAGGTTTAAATTTTTGGATTTAAGCAGTAGTGTCACATGCCTTTAATTCCAACACTTGGGAGGCAGAGACAGGCAAATGAATCTCTGTGAGTTTGAGGCCAGGCTGAGTTCCAGGATAGCCAGGGTGTCTACATAGAGAAACCCTTCTCAAACAAAACAAATTTATATTTTAAATAGACCATTTCTAATTTCAGGAAGAATAAATGTACTTTTTCCTATTTCCCATTAAATACAACTATAAACTTTGAGATTAACAGATGATACAAACCCACAAATTCTCTTGATAGGAAGAAGACAGACAAAACAGTGACATGGGAAAAGTTGTTCATTTGACCAAGTTTTGGTTTATAAACCAACCTAAGTGAGATTAAGCAAACCACATGTAGACAACTGTGCCTTCCTCTCTGAATAACATCCTGGAGATGCCATGTCTGTTTCTGCTTCCTGCTGTAGTCATCTCCTTGTCAAATCCTGCTGCTTAATTAAAACAGGAAAGAACTGTAATTCTTAGATTTTTATTTGACTGTGTATTCACAAAATCAGAAGACTTGAAACTTCATGAAAACTGTGAACTTCTTTCCTAGGAAAGTCATATTTATATCACATTTTACTATAGTTTCAAGGTATCCAGAGACCCAAATTAGAGTGGTTTGGACCAAGTAATTACACAATAAAAAACAGCAAGACTTCAAGAAAATGGAGGCATAGATGAGTAGGTGGAAGAAAGTTTGGGAGTGAAATTAGACAAACTTGAAATTACATTTGTGTGACTCTGAAAGGCGAAGCTGACTCAGCTGGGAAGAGTGATCTCTTTCTTTTGGAACACTTCCCTGCCCCAGGAAGATAACAGCTGGGGTCTTTCCACAAGAACTTGTTGATACTAGAACACAAATACTTTAGCCAGCTCTCCCGGAGCAAAAAGCTCCCTTTATTTGGAGATAGCTCTGTTCCTAAGGCTCCTTCCTCACTTAGTTGTGACCTTTTTAAGGATCTAGCACAAAGCTGTGGATTGTCTTCTAAGAGAATGACTCTGTGTGTGTGTGTCTGTTCACACACACGGTTTTATTAGCTCACAGGCCACATGAAAGCCCTCTGTTCTCCCTACCTCTTCACATTGTGTCAGTGGTCCTTGCTTTCATCTTTCCTCAACATTTCCCCCTCCATCCCTTCTTTCCCTTTTTTGGAGACAGAATTTCACAGGATAGTCCTGGTTGGCCTTGAACCTGTGACCCTTCTGCCTCCACCTCCCAAGTGCTGGAATTATAGGCGTGCACCATGCCCAATTCATTATCTATTTGCTGAGCAAACTGGGCTGTTTTATCTTCTAAATTGTACTTGTCCTTTTTCCTTATGATTCCTAGATATAGTTGGTTTTATTTTTATATTTGTTTGTTCCCCCACACCCTCTTTCATATTTGTGTATTAGTCAGAGTGCTTACTAAGTACTAGAAACTTGTTCATGAGTAGTTAGGGAGAAGAACTTCCTGGTTTCTGAACGTGAACTGCGGAATGGGTTTCTTCACTTGTCAGTAGAAGGATCAGAACAGGGACCTGTACACGGTGAGGATTCTCCGTGCTCTTAGCGATGGTTGTCTGTCCATGATGTTGTTGTTTCATCCCCCTGACTAGAGGCAAGTTACCAACAACTGCCAGGTATACCCTTAGTTTTTCTGTTCAACAATCTGGTTTTCTTTCCTTAGTTCTAATGGAGCAAACTTTGGAGGAGTCTGGCTTGGCTTGATTTGAGGCAGTGCTTGTACTGTTTTTAACAGCCAGAGGTTTGACTTATGTCCAGGGGCATGATTGAAGCGGATCCAAACTGCATAGCTAGAATTTGAAAAAGAGTTCCCCCAAAGAAGCTTGTAGATAGGCTGTTTGCAGAATAAGGGAGTGGTGCTAGGCTGACAAAGTAATATTGCCTGCACTTCCTAGGTCTTCCCACATGATACTTACTCTGTGCCAGGATGGCAGTTGACACCAACTGCTGTAAAGGCCAGGGGAGAGTATAGGCAGGAAGTAAAGTTCCCAAGCTTACTCTGGGCCAAATAGGAAAATCTGAAGATACAAGAGTTTAAGTGATATAAAGTAAAAAGAATAAAATACCTTTGAATGAATATGTGCGTGTCTGACTCTGCAAGTTATAAATTTCTCAATGCCAAAGATTTTGTCTTTTTGATAATCACTATTACAGAATATATCGATTAGCAACACTCAATTTAAAACAACAACAACAAACAGCCCATAGGGCTGAGGAAGTGGTCAGTTGTTAAAATTTGTGTTGCAAGCATGAGGACTTGAGCTCAGTCCCCAGAACACATGAAAGAAAGCCAAGTATGGTGGTGGCGCATTTGTAATCTCAGCTCTGGGGAACTGGAGAGAGGTAGATTGCAGGGGCCAGCTGGCCAGTGGAAAACTGTTTCCAAAAAACAAAACAAAAAATAAGAGGTGAATGGTGCCTGAGTAATGACACTTGAGTTGTTCCCTAGCCTCCACATATAGGCATACACATGTGTACACATACATACCTACATATACAAACATGCACATACATACACATGCAAAGCATCTTAGTATGGTTTGTGTACAGTTCACAGCAAATAAACTTGTGATAGTTTTATGTGCTGACTCATCCGGTCGGCACTGCCCAGATATTTTGATTCATTATTATTCTAGACATTTCTGTGAAGACGTCTCTTGTATGAGAGTAACCTGTATTTAGATTTTCACTAAAGTATATTACCCTCCATAATGTTTGGGCATCATCCAGTTCTATCCAGAATTCTTGGATAGAACAAAGACTGATTGGGTAAGAAGAAATTCTCTGGACTGTGGCTACTCTTATATTCCCTGGATCTCATCCTGTTTGCAATCCTGCAGATTTTGGATCTGCTAAGATTTTGATCGTGTAAGTCAAATCCTTAAATCCCCTTCCCGGTTGTGTATGTAACATACACATACACTCTCCCTGTTTGGTATGTTTCTCTGGAAACTCTACCTAATAAGTAGAGTATAGCTGTTGCACACCCTTAAGTTTTTACCACCACAGTTAGGTGCTCAAGAAAGGACCGAAGTTCACATGTAGAATCCTTTGCAGAGACTCCCTATCCTGGTTGATGATGTTACTCTGGTAGACTAGACGAACACTCAGGAGGGTGTGAGGTATGCAGGACAGTGTCATTAGCAGTGCTAATGAACTGTATCAGTTTGGGGAGAGAGCAGATAACCAGAGGAAGGAGTGTGGGGATGGTACCTGTGCAAAAATGATGTGTGTTCATAATAGCACAGTTTTTTTTGCTATGCATTTAGCTACATCTAACATTCAGAATATGGAACCAATATATTCATTATGTCTTAGAGTTCTTGGATACCTTATAAAGTGATGACATATAAATTTTCTTCACATTCTGATAGATTGGAACAGTCATTGCTTAAACCTGCAATTTAAAAAGTCTAAGATGCTATATTTAAAGATTGGTTAAAATCACAGTGTCAGCTGGAGTTTGAGAAATTTCTCATGCACACTCATGTGTTATTAGAGAGTAGCATTACATCCAGAGTGTTTAGTGTTGTTTACCTGCCTTCTTCCTGTCTAGGTGACTTGGATCAGCAGAAGCAAACCTCAGGTATGCACAGAATACCTTCTGCAGTTCTTCAGTAAAGCCAGCCAGATAGTGGAACTTGAATGATCACTTAAGATAACATGACTGCTGTAGTGCATCCAACACTTCAGGTCTGAGTGTTGCAAAGTGAGGAGTGAAACCAGCTGTATAGGAACTGGCTTCTGAGTCAGAGCAGTTGGTTCTCTGGCCAGTGTGCTGTATGGGCACTTGACTTTTGAAACCTTGTCACCTGTGGTTGAACACCAGATATTGATTCTGTTTTTTGTCTCGTATCTGAGTTCAGTGACTTAAAGTCAATGGGAGCTGGATGTGGTAGTGCAAGATTGTAATCCCAGCACCTGAGAAGCCGCGGCAGCAGGAACATTGCTGTGAGTTCAAGGCTACATACTGAGTACTAGGCCAGTCAATGCTGCATAGCAAAACTATCTCCCACTTCCCCCTCAAAAGCCTACAAAACAAATGAACCAACCAAAAAGGGCAGCTGGGTTCTGAAGCAAACACTGAACATCTTGAGTTGTGGCTTCTCAGTTGCTGTGGAGCGAGAGGGAGACATTGGTTTGTTTTTACATTGAATGACAGCTCCTGTTCCCAGTTCAGAAGTCAAGAGACTTCTACAACATTGACATTCTTGTTTGTGTGAACCCTGAGCTGAGCCAGCCACTTTATCCATAGAATTGCCTGTTCTCCCTAACTGAATGACAGCAACGCATCGAACATTTTCTCAAAAGTAAAATATAACTGCCACTTCACTTTTAAAAGACAGGATTTTACTTTGTAGCCCCAGCTGGCCTAGAACTTAATATGTAGATCAGGTTGGCCTCAAATTCACAGTGATCTGCTTGCCTCTGCCTACCAAATACTGGGATTAAAGTCCTGTACTACCAGTGCCTAGCAGAAAGTAGAACTTTTTAAAAAAAGGTTGTATGTGTGTATGTCATTTTGCAGGTACCCGTGATGGCCAAAGGCCTCAGAGCCCCTGGAGCTGGAGGTACAGCACTCTTGAGCCCCCACGGTGCTACAGACATACTGAACTTGTCTGGAGAAGGAGCAAGTGCTCTTAATGCTGAACTGTCTCCAGTCCCCAAAATAGAATTTTGAAAACTTGTGTTTGCTGCCATATTTGTAAAGCTTTTCTGATGAAAAAGTGTGATTATTTTTTTTGGGGGGGGGTCTCTTTATTACTTGTTTTGGATAGTGAAATTTTAGCAGGTGTGCAGTTTTAATGTGACTGTATACAGATACTTAGTTTTTGTGATTTTAGATTTCACCAATCCTTAAGAAACTAAGAATGCTCACAGTTCTATGAAATGGCAAATAAGATACATTCACATGAGAATATAAGGCTATTTTTTTTTTTTTTATATACTTCAGCCCAGGCAACATACTCCAACAGTTGGATTGTAGAAACAGATATGAGAATCCAGGTGACAAGGAAACATAAACAGGGCCATTATTATTTTAGAGGGAGATGGCCATTTCAAAATATGCTAATATAAACTATGTGGTGGTGTCATACACCTTTGATTCCAGCAACTGGGAGGTGGAGGCAGAGACAGGCTGATCTCTGAGTTCAAGGCCGGCATGGTCAACAGAGCGAGTTCCAGGACAGCCAAGGCTACACAGAGAAACCTTGTTTTGGATAAACCAAGAGGAAAGTACAGTGTATAAGAATATTCAGTTCATGATGTGAAATGAAGGGCGAGAAGTGAAAGACTCATGTCTTTGGTGAGGAAGACAGAAAGAAGACTGAACAATCTCTGTGCTGGCGTTGGAAGTTGGAAAGCTTAAGAAAACATACTGTATTGGCTTCTTCACCAACTTGCTGTGCAGTGAGGGACGGGGTAGCCAGTAGATAGACTTTCTCCACATAATGTGAATTTCTTTCCTTTTATTAATTTATTGAACAAAAATTTGAAGCAAGTTTAGGTAGTGATTTAATTATATAAGCCTTAAAGGACTAAATAGTTTTTATTTTTAAAAAAATAGATATGTAAAAATTATATGTCTATGGGGTATATACTGTGATGTTTTGTTTGATACATGTGTTAATTGTATGATGTTTGAATCAGGTAAGTACACCTACTAAAATATCTGCCATTTCTTTGTGATGAAAGCATTGTTAATCCTTTGTTCTAGTTCCCCCTTCCCCCCAATAATTTATTTTTGTGTAGGCGTGGGTGTGCAATTGTGTGGAGGTCAGAGGTCAACATTAGGAGGTCAGTCATTTCTCTCCTTGCATCATGTGTTCCAGAGATTGGACTCGGGTTGTCATACTTGGCAACAAGTGCTTTTACCTACTGGCCCATCTTCCCAGCACCCCCCTGCCGCCCCCAACCTTCTCTCCTCCCTCCCTTTTTGAAGTATACAGTGCATTGTTATGTCAATCACTCCACAGTGGGACACAAACTTCTCTTTCTGATTTAATACTCAGTGTAAGCTTTCCCCCTCCCCCTTGTTTCTACTGGCCCCAGCCTTGGTAAACACTATTCTAGTCTCAACTTTTATCAGGTAAAATTTGTAATAAATTATTTACTTATTTTTTTTGCACATACATATGTGCATTGTGTGTGCATGACATAGCTTGTGTGTGGAGGTCAAAGGACAGCTTGCAGGAAAGAGTCACTTTTCTCCTTCCACCATGTGTGGGGTTCCAAGAATTGAACTCAGGTTATCAGGCTTGGCAACATGTCTGTTTACATGTTGATCCATCTTACTGGCCTGAGAAAAGCTTAAAAACAAAACAAAACAAAACCCTAGATATGACTGAGATCAAGTGATATTTACCCCTCCGGATAGCTTATTTCACTGAACATAATGTCCTCCAGTCTCATGTATGTTGCTGTACAAATGATAGGATTTCCTTTTTTATGGCTGAATAAAAATGATGCATATTCACCATATTTTTCAAGGATGAATTGTATTTCACCACACATAATTTATCTTATTTTCTTTATCCATTTTATCTGTTACTGGACACTGGTTATTGCCTGGATATTGGCTATTATGACTGATATTAAACACGATAGTGAAGATGTTTCTTCAACTTCCTGAAGTGTGATTGCTGAGTTGTGTGGTTGAGGAGTTTCCATATAGTAGCACTCCTCCCGACGGTGTGTTAGCATTGCTGATTCCTGTCCTCTCACCAGCAGGGCATGCCTGTTTGGTTGTGATGTCTCAGTGTAGCTTTAGTTTGCATTTGTCCTGTGATTAGTGTCCCTCGGCATTCTTCAGTAAACCTATCCACTTTAAAATTTTTAATTTTTTTTTGAGAATTTCATACAATGTATGTTGAGCATATTTATCTCCAGCTCCCAGATTTCCTTTTCATTCTTGTTTGTTTTGTTGTGCAGCTTTTTAGTTTTATGTAGTCCCTCCTGTGTAAGCCCATCCATTCCCGTATTCTGAGTGTTTTCTACAGTGTCTCCTTGTAGTGTGACTCAGTTTCAGGTCTCTAATATATTTTAAATTGGTTTTGTAATTGATGAGAGATAGGATCCTTCTGACTGGATATCCATGGTTACCAGTACTGTGTTTTGAAGCCTGTCCTTCTTCCATCCTGTGTTCTTCCCACTCCTGACAAAGACCTGTTGTGGTTGGTTTACTTTCAGGTCTTCTCTTGTCCTGTTTCAGGCTAATGCTGTGCTGTTTGACTTATGCTTCGAGACATGTTGTGAAGTCACATATTGTAAAGCTTCATGCCCCGCCCCCCCATATTTCTTGGGTTATTGGGGTTTGTTACATGATTCTCTATGGATTTTAAGATTTTTTTTTTCCTCCCTGGTGTTGAGAAGAATGCCACTATTTTGTTAGGCATTGAGCTGAATCTGATCACTTTGGTAGTTTGGACTTTCTAATGTACTGATTTAGTCTGCCAGCCTCTGCCCATTGTAGTCTTTTTTTCTTTTCTGTGTTCTCAAGTACTGGGCAGTTCTTGCTGTAGAAGGGGCAAACTTAACAGGTCTGTCAATTTGGGGGAGGGACAGAGCTTTTTGTGTAATAAAACAGGGATATTCAATATCTAATTTCTTTTTAAGTTGTTTTTTTTTTTTTTTTTTTTTTTGAAATAGAGTCTCATGTAGCCCAGACTAGCTGTGGACTTCTGATCCTCTTGCTTCTAACTCCCAAGTACCAAGATTGCAGGTATGCTCCATCAGGCTTGGCTTCGCATCTACTTTATTTAGCTTTCATTGATGGCATGAGGCTGTTTCCTAGCAGAACACACTTCTGCAGTGTTGATGATCCTGCTATTACTTTCCATAGCAAAATTAATTGGAGAGTTAGAACATGGTAGATAAAATTCTGTCTTGTCTAGAGTTTCTGCCCCCAAAGAACTTGTAGTTTCATGAATTTTAGTTCACTCTAAACTTATTTTTAAAAATTTATTATGTTACTTTTGTATGTTTTCGCCTGCATGTATGTCTGTACACTGTATGCATACAGTGTCCTTGGAGTCCAGAAGAGGGCGTCAGATCCCCTGACTGGAGTTAAGAGTTGTGAACTGTCATGTGGGTGCTGGGAATTGCTAGTGCTCTTAACCCCTGAAGCATATCTCTCTCTCTCTCTCTCTCTCTCTCTCTCTCTCTCTCTCTCTCTCTCTCTCT
The DNA here is from genome assembly GCA_902168425.1 of Peromyscus attwateri. Lineage (NCBI taxonomy): Eukaryota > Metazoa > Chordata > Mammalia > Rodentia > Cricetidae > Peromyscus > Peromyscus attwateri. The sequence continues at coordinate 41,742 of CABHPP010113733.1, forward strand.
CTCTCTCACGCGCACACACACACACACACAGGTCTATATTATTATGGTTCGTTTGTAATGTGTTCACATATTTAATGTTACTTTGGAGAAAAACAATATACTAAGAAGTACCACTTGCCTGATGGATTGCTGGCTGTTGGTTAGGTGGGCTCCGCCTGACTTTTTTTTTTTTTTTTTTTTTTGTTTTTTGGGACAGGGTTTCTCTGTGTAGCTTTGCGCCTTTCCTGGAACTCACTTGGGAGACCAGGCTGGCCTCGAACTCACAGAGATCCGCCTGCCTCTGCCTCCCGAGTGCTGGGATTAAAGGCGTGCGCCACCACCGCCTGGCTTCCGCCTGACATTTTGAGTGTAGATGTAGCTGCAGAGCTTAGGTCTGGTTTTCTTATTTCCAGGCAGTAGTCTACACATCTTAGAAGCTAGCTCTTAAGCTCCAGTCCTGCTGCAAGGTCCCTCCCCATCAAGAAAACTGATTGAGCTGCGTGGTAGAAGGGGTTCCTGTGCCCACCTGTGCAAGAGACAGTCAGGGTTGCATGTTGTCAGAAATGTGTTTGAAACCCCTTTTAAGAAGAAATTGGTGTCTATCTTGGCAGTTAATTTTGTAATTTCTCAGTTCAAGTATTCTTTGTGATACTGAGGAACCAAGAGAATTAATCTTGAGAATTATTTCCATCCTTTTACTAAGAACTAACTAGTGCCTCAACTATGTTAGATGTCTCCATATTAAGGTGCCAGAAGAACACACTTGGGAAAGTGACAATCATCTTTTGTTTTGCTTACCAAAGCTAGTTATAGAAACATGTTGAATGGGAACTCCTGGCACTGATACAGGCATGTCAGCCATATTTTCCAGACAAAGATAAAAGTTGCTTTGATGACTATGAGAAGTGAGAATGTGCTTTTGGGCACAGGAGAGAATATTTGAGATATGAACTGGCCTGTTGGTTGCCATGCTTACAGAAAGATCATTGCTTAATTATTTGAAATATTATTACCTATACTGTGTCAGACATGTTTGACACAGAAAAATTAAATCTTCTCAAGTCTTTACTAAAAGACAAGCTGAGCTCATGTGAAATGATATAGTACTGGTCTCTGGAGTATTCCTCTGTAACTACAGGGAAAGAAAAGTATGGGGTTTCTTGAATCCTTTACACTGTGGTGACATGTTCTCAGCACAGTGTGAGAAGTGACTTGTGATAGTTCTGTTCTGTTTGGTGGGGCAGTGCAGGTAGTGACTAGCAGTCTGGACTTTGGAATGCTTCTGTAACTTCCTCCTAAAGAGGAGTACATGCCTGGATTGTTGAGGCCGTTGACAAAATAAGTCAGTCAGATTAACCTCAGAGTAAATATTTGATAACATTAACTGTTATTTATTGGTTTTGATCTGGCTAAAAGAAAAATTCAAGGCTTTATGAATTTCTCTTTGAGATCTTTAAAAAAGACTTTCTAACTACTAAGCAAAAACTTTTTTTTTTTTTTTTTGGAGCTGAGGATCGAACCCAGGGCCTTGCGCTTGCTAGGTAAGCGCTCTACCACTGAGCTAAATTCCCCAACCCACAAAAACTTTTTAAAATGTAGTTTCTAAGTTAGAATTAATTAATTCATTGTTATAGTACCAAGAATTGAGCCCAAGACCTCACATGTCAGGCCAGTGTACTCCCCAGAAGCTAGCCCCTGGCTCTGCTCTTTATTTTGCACTAGAGCTTTGCTAACTTGACCAGGCTGGCTTAGAACTTGTGATAATCCTCCTGCCTCAGCTTCTTGAGTAGCTTACAGGCTCTGCTTGTTAGTTTTTAACATGCTATTGTCACATTGTGTTTGACGATGAGCTCTTTGTCAGACTTTGTATTTTATGAGAATGATAAACGCACTTGGAAACTTACCATGTGAAGTTTGGGAAGATCTCTTGGTTGTTCGAAAAGCTTCTCAAGGACAGGCCTTGGGTCTGTTACTTCATTCTTAAATTCAAGCAATGTTGTAATGGACATTTTCCAAATTGGAGAGAAAGTGAATGAATGAATGAATGAATATAAAAAAACCACTAGTAAAGTCAAAAGACCCAAACTGTATTTTTCTTCCCATAATAAGGCATACTCAAACAGGAGGGTTGTTTTATTTTCTGCCTGAAATATTTCTGCTTTTTATGGTCTAATCTGTGATTTTCTGAAGAATTTTTAATTGTGGCATGGTTTACTTTTTTTTGTTTTTTTGTTTTTTTTGTTTTTCAAGACAGGGTTTCTCTGTGTAGCTTTGCGCCTTTCCTGGAACTCACTTGGTAGCCCAGGCTGGCCTAGAACTCACAGAGATCCACCTGCCTCTGCCTCCCGAGTGCTGGGATTAAAGGCGTGCGCCACCACTGCCCGGCTCGGTTTACTTCTTTTTTTTTTTTTTTTTTTTTTTTTTGGTTTTTCGAGACAGGGTTTCTCTGTGTAGCTTTGCGCCTTTCCTGGGACTCACATGGTAGCCCAGGCTGGCCTCGAACTCACAGGGATCCGCCTGGCTCTGCCTCCCGAGTGCTGGGATTAAAGGCGTGCGCCACCACCGCCCGGCTCGGTTTACTTCTTATAGCTTATAATCATTAACCTTTTCTAATCACTGTTAATTTTTATATTAATTTCATAGCTTTAATAAACTGTTCATCCTTCAGTAAAGTGTTACAGGCAGTAAGTGTAGCATATGGAAGATGGAGGACACAGATTCTGAAGTCAGGTGGCCTGAGTTCCAAGTCTGGATGAATCATTTTCCAGTTTTCTATCCCTAGGCAAGTAGCTGAACTTTTCTCAACTATTTTTTCCTATCTGTATAATGGGGTTAAGTAGTGACATCCATACAGTGACCTAGAAACTGTCCTGTTCCTGTGATTAACACCATTACCAAAAAACAACGTGTGGCAGAAAGGGGTTATTTCATCTTACACTTCCAGATAACAGCCCATCACCGAGGGTGTCAGGACAGGAGCTTGAGGCAGGAACTGAAGCAAAGGCCGTGGAGGTATACTGCTTACTGGCTTGCTCCCTGTGGCTTGCTCAGCCTGCTTTCTTTTTTCTTTTTCTTTCTTTCCTTTCCTCCCTCCCTCCCTTCCCCTCTTCTTTCCTTCTTTCCTTCTTCCTTCCTTCCTTGCTTCCCTCTTTCTTTCCCCTTTTCTTTCTCTCTCTCTCTCTCTCTCTCTCTCTCTCTTTTTTTTTTTTTTTTTTGTTTTTCTAGACAATTTCTCTGTGTAACAGCCCTGGGTATCCTGGAATTCACTTTGTAGACCAGGCTGGCCTCCAACTCACAGAGATCCACCTGCCTCTGCTTCCCAAGTGCTGGGACTAAAGGCTTGCGCCACCATCCTCGGCTCATCCTGATTTCTTATACACCCCAGAACCACATGCCCAGGGGCAGCACCACACACAGTGGGCTGGGCCCGCCCACGTCAATTATTCATTAAGAAAATGCCTTATAGACTTACAAACAGGCCAATCTGATAGAGACTGTTTCTCAGTTGAGGTCTTCTTCCCTGATGACTCTAGTTTGTATTCAGTTGACAAAAACTAGCACATACAGTTTTGATGAACACTAAGTAATATCAGCTTTTAAAATGGTGGGCAGTTGACAAAATATGCTATGTAAAGCCTGTCTATGCTCTTGTTTGATGT